>JALIZH010017275.1:0-30247 GCA_030522465.1 Rhipicephalus appendiculatus | reverse complement strand
CTCCACTTTTTCTGTACA
The DNA here is from genome assembly GCA_030522465.1 of Rhipicephalus appendiculatus. NCBI lineage: Eukaryota > Metazoa > Arthropoda > Arachnida > Ixodida > Ixodidae > Rhipicephalus > Rhipicephalus appendiculatus. The sequence continues at coordinate 30,229 of JALIZH010017275.1, read as the reverse complement.
GCGACAAGCACACTCTAAAACCTTTCACGCGTAGTAAGCGTGAAACGCGCTCCTCGGCGTCGTAACATACGTTTTGAGCACCATTTGCTCAAAATATGCGTGGTTTTTCTCCGCCCAAGCGTGACGCCGGTCGAGGAAACGTGCATTTGCTTTATTTTACGCGCGATGGGGGATTCTATACGTGAGAACCGGAAAACTCACGCTGAGCAAAAGTCCGCGCCGCCGATCACACTTCTCCTCGTCACGCATATATATATACTGATACAATCGCCAAGGCAGCCGTGCGACGTCGCCGTTACGCGCTTCTGATTGGCTGCTGTGCCTGACTTGTGCCTCCTTTCATTTATTTTTGTTTTCAACGCGAGCGCTTTGAAAGGTGGCGCTCGCTTCAGTATATACTTTTGGCGGGAAACGGGGTTAGAGCCGTTGGAGCCATTGACTCAGCAGATACATTGGGCGTCGTCTCTGCCAGGTGTCTGCTTGGCCTTCGAGTGTACTGTGCGGTGGGCTCGCTTTGTGTGGTTGAGAAAAGTGGTGAAGAAGCAACAGCTTCATGAATAACTTGACATTGATTGACCTGCGTAGTGTGCAGCGCGGTAGATGCAAGAACACCGAATGCGACTGCCCGGAATCCGGGCGCGCGATACGGTGCCACTCTCTGCCAACTGCGTACTATGGGCACTGGCCTGCCATTCACGGCCGCTTGGAATACCTGGGTAAGCAAATTAATTTGAAATATCTTGGCTCATTATATATTTTGCATCTATTTTCCGAACAGTGACGTTCTTGGCGTATTCTGTAGACCTTCCTATTGATCTCCGAACTTCATATTAATGTCAAGCCAAGTTCTCTGCGTACAATACTCACGGATTGAAACGCGACAACTTATGGCTAAGTAATTCACTTACTTCCGTTTCTAACATCTCGATTTCCTGTCATAGCGGCGTATTTTGACTCGAATGCTTACATCAGATCCAGCATTATCTTTAGATGCCGGATTCTTAGCGACATGACATGGTTACCTTGAGTAATTACTGATGGAAGTCGTTGTAGTAAAGAAAGTGATGTCGCTTTTCAGTCCGAGAGTATTGTAGCTTCTGTTTCACTCGCGTCGTGTGATCGACGAGGAACGATGACAAGAAAGAAGGAAGGAGAGTTGCTCTCGTTGCCGTGGCTGTGAGCCGTTTCTCCTTCGCCGCCGGGTTTCCAACGGTCTCCGCGTCTGGCGCTCGAAAGCTTTGGCTAGTTTGGCTAGTCGGCGCTAAATCAGCCAAATTTCACGGCTGCGTTGCGGTTCGCGGCGGTGGCCGTTTTCGGGCGAGGAGGCGCAACGCCAGTAAAGGGGCCGGCTGGCGCCTCGCGCGGTGGGTGAACAGCGCCTGCTTCCTCCGTGCTCCGCAAAGCGCCTCGAAAATGGCGAAAAATATATTGTATACTGTAAATTCACACAGTCGATGCGTACATTACGAAGCGTTAAAATTGTGCTACACCCTATAAAACACAACCGCGTTAAGGCCACAATAAAATTGTGTGTTTGTGCTGCACATCTCGACTGAAGTTCGCTTGTTGTATGTGCGTGCGCAACACATGAGTCTATAACTATTATATGGAAGCCGCTATTGCCAAGAGATCGTTCTGGGTACAGACGAGATATTTATGTCGCAATCTAACATTATATGGTAAGATACAATTGCGTCACCTTCAGGAACTTCAGGCTGCTGGGTGAAGTCTCAGTTGTGTGCAGTTATCATTTGCTTTACCGTGAGGAAGCATCAATACTTTACCGTACGGTGCAGTACGTTGAGCCAGTGCTTCTGCGGGCGGTAATGTTAGCTGTCGTGGCAGCAAGGATGGAGCTCTGTTGCGGTCATGTCGTGATATTAGAGCAAACTTATACGGAATTACAGAAAGGCTGTTTTTTCTAAGCGGCTCAAGCACAGCAAACGTGTTAAAATAGTCAATTCGGACGTGCAACTTTCACTGTAAAAGCACAAAATTGTCGCGAATACAAAAAGGAAGTGCTTTGTATGGTACTCAGTTGTGTAGTTAATAGCTCATCTTTTCAATGCTGTTTCTGAAATTAGCAGCGAATGCTTTTATTGGTACAGCGAAATGCCGTCACAGTGATCCCCCGTTTCACGGTCCTTTTTTTTATTTTTACCGTGCTGAGTGCCTGTTCTGTCGATATGTGCATCTAAATACCACAAATGTTTTAATTGAGATTCTCTGGGCGACCGTCCTTGCGATAGGAACCACGTTTTTGTTTTTCTGGAATGTCATCAACTTTTCTTTAATACAATTTTTTTTTTAATTTATGCTGAAATAGATCGCCGGTGTACACCTTATACTCGACTGTACGACTTCAAAACTCGTTTGTACTGTGCTTGCTGGCCCCCAATGCCCGTATAACTAAACCAACAAAAAGCCGCGAAGTTCTGCTGATTGTGCGCTGTATTCTGTGTTCGTGAAGTTTAATTCCACGTTTTCTCTTTCAGCTTGCCTTCGAAAGTAAATTGAGATTTTCAAGCGCGGTCGAGGAGAATGTCAGACGCCTAAGGAAAATTCTACCTGCAGTGGCAACACTGGCATCCTTAGCGGACCCATCGTACAGAGAGGTCGACGTGTACTTGCGGCCAAGGCTCGCGAAAATGGCCCTAATTTCAGAGGTGAGTGAAATATTTTGTAAGAGCCAAGTTTCAGAGACAATTCAAAACATTTTTATTCTTCTAACACTACTCAGTTTTGAGCCGGGTATGAGGAGATTTAATGCCGCAATCGCAATGTGAGCTTTGCCGACAAAATCATTTTCATGAATTTGTAGTTCTGTACGAAGTGAAATTTTACAGCTGTCCATTCCATCAGGTACCAATTTAATTTCTCTTTTTTTATCTTTGCCAGGTTTCATCCGTAGACATTGTTGGCCGTGCATTGTGTGGAGTGACGGGAAGGAGCTGGCATGCGGCAAAGAGCCCAGCGAAATCCTGAAGCTGGAACCAGACACGTCGCTGGAAAAAAAGCATTGGTGCTTTGTTTGCGTGTGTACTACGTAAAGGACCTTGCGTATCCGGCTTCTTTTGGCAGTTGCTTGGCTTCGTTCAAGCAGTCGTGAACTGTGCGGTACCGAAGAAATTCCAATGGGCGGAGAAAATGGTGAAGGATTTGTTTACTAAACTACACTTCGTTTCAGTTAAGTACAGAGCACAGTTCGCGTGCCGCTCAAAGCGACATCAAAAGTTCATCTTGTGCCTATTTTATAGTTCCTGTGTGTGTTATTTTCTTGGATTGCTATTCTATAGAGAGAAGTGTTCTTGTAAGTAAGTGAAAATAAAAAGTTTCACTCAAGTTTAAGATTCTTGTAAATGTTTCGTTCTATTTAACTCTTTATCTTTGATTTAAACTCTCAAGCCTCGGAGCACTCTGCACTAAATCCCTCCCTTAATTTTCTTAATGACCGTGTATATAAACAATCGCGCCGAAAGAATGCAGATCAGCGGCTTAATTGTAGGATTCGCCAGATGCACTTGTGCAAGATGCTTTATGAAAGTTTGTCCTACACTGGCTTCCATGGCGTTTGGATTTGTGACTAGCGAAGTTTCAGGAACAATCCATAACGCTTTCATTCTGCCAACTCTACTCATTTTTGAACGGTCCACAACGAAGATCTAACGCCCCAATCGCAATGTAAGCCTTTCGATCAGTGACTGGAGGCCTTCCTAATGCTTAGTTAAGGTGTAAGAGAGGATTTTTATTTACTTGATGCGGGATTCTCCTGCTCTATAAGATGTGTTTCTGACCATCAGAAAGTGTTTAAAAATGAAGCTGAAAGAAGATAATCTTTGGAGTGCTTTATTTGTTATTGGTTGGCGGCTGCTTGGAGGGTAAATGTACTGGTTGCCCAGCATAAAATAGCTAATTACAAAATCAAGTTTCAGTTTTCATCCCTCACATGTGTTGACTATAGTAGAGGTGTGCACGGGCTCCGGGTAGCCCGAAAGCCCGAGCCCGGCCCGGCCCGCGGGCCGGGTTTGGGCGGGCCGACGTCTTCTCATCTCGGGCCCGGGCTGTGCTCGGGCTGCATTCTTTTTTGTCGGGCGGGCCGTGCCAGATCCAAAGCCCGAATGAAGCCCAAAATGTAGACGTGCCGGAACTATTTTCCACCGCGTAGCGCTTTCTCCGCAACCGTCCCTCGTCCCCTTTCTCGGTTCTCCTTTCCCTTAACCGATTTAAAGCAAGGTGAAAGGGTGAAGTCACACAAGATGAGCTCTGTGATTATCTATACGCGGAATAATCCCCTCTCCTACATCTGAGGTACTAAACTTCTGGAAGAACAAACGGTCTAAATATTCCAAGCTTGCTATGTTTGCGGAAAATATATCGGCAATTCCGGCTACCAGTGCGAGCAGCGAAGGGCCCTTCAGTTGGGCGAGATATGTGACGCATGAGCGCCGCACTTCACTGAAGCCCGAATCATTGGACAGCTTATTTTTACACGAAAACTTGTAATCGTTGCATATAGTGCCTGTCATGTGTCGTTTGCTTATGTTTCACTGTGATATGTTTACTAAAATGTCACATTATCGGAAAACGACATCTTGTCTCCGCAGCAAACTTTCATAATGTCAGGCCGGACCGGGCCGGGCCGGGCCCGGAATTTTATTTTTGTACGTCGGGCCGGGCCGCGCGGTCTCGCAGCCCTCTAGCGTCGGGCTCGGGCGGGCCTTCGACGCAGCCAGCGGGCCCGGGCCGGGCTCGGGCTCTAAAATTCGGCCCGTGCACAGCTCCAGACTATAGAACATTCCACTGCGACAGCACAACATGAGCTTGCTAGCTGCACCGTAAATACAGAGCGCACTGCCGATCTTGAGCTGTGTGCAGACACCCAACATGTGCCGTAGGGTACAACATGGAAAGGGTAGCCAGTGAATTAATGAAAGATTGTCTCTTATTTCTTGCTTACTGCCTGTACTGTAAACCGTATTCCGTAATTATATTCCGGCTAGCAAGCTCATTTCAGGCTGTCGCAGTGTAGCATTCTATAGTTTGGACATGTGCAAGATGAAAGTGAGAGTTGATTCTCGCAATTAGCAAATAATGCCAAGCATCAGTATATATACCGTCCAAGCCGGCGCCAAGAACATACAGCACAATAAATATCTTCTTCCAGCTTTCATTTTAGATGATTTCTAACGGCCGGAAAGGCATCTGAAGGAGCAGGAGAATGCCGCATTAAGTAAAACTCCTCTCTTACGCCTTTTCTAAGCGTGAGAAAGGTCGCCAGTCACGGCTAGCAAGCGTGGTTTGCTTAGCGTGAAAGTGCACCACGCTTAGAACAAGCGTGCAAAAAATCGCCTCCACTCACGCTTGGCAAGCGTTATTCAACCCACGAATTACGCTTAGGAAGCGTGATTTTTCAGCGTGAAAGCACATCACGCTTAGACCAAGCGTGCAAAAAATCGCCCCCCACTCACGCTTGCTACGCGTGAAAAGTTTTAGAGTGTAGTGCGAAGATGCGCAACAAAGACGCATTGCTGCGCTGTAGCATAATGTGCTTGACGTCGTTCACATGGTAGATTGCGCTAATGAAAAGCGCTATACTGACTACGTATTCCATTGCGGAGTACCATAAATCTAACGGCTCTTTTAACATTCAACTAAATCTCACTAAGCATTGACCAAACAACGCAACTGATGTACCATTTATTTCTTTAAAGAAGGCTTCCAATAATTGCAATGATTTCACAATAGCAACATCATAGCTTTAATCCAAGTGTGTGTCAGTTAACGGTGGATCAGTACAGTACTCGTCTGCTGACCCGAAGGCGCCGGATTTGGTCCCTGCCGCGGCGGTCGCATTTCGGTGGACGCGAAGTGACAGAGGCCTGCGCACTGTGTGACATCAGTGCACGAAATGAACCCCAAATGGTCGAATTTGTTGGAGCCCTCCACTACGGCGTTTCTGATAATGATATGGTGGTTTTGGGACGTAAAAATCCTATAATATTAATATTATCTAAGTGTAACATCAGTTAAAATTTTCAAGCTGGATTAGCCACGCCAGTCTTTTAATCGTCTCCGTTAGGCATTCTTCATCACGCTTTCGCCGTAGAAGCTGCCCACTCCTTTATTTACGGTCGCCTACGCGGAAAATAACAAACGTTTGCCCGCCGTGCTGCCTTGCTTATTTAATTACGTACAGGTGCTCATAAAATTCTTCGGAACGCTGGACAGGCGGCCATTCACTAACGGAGCGTTCCGACGCAGAAAGTAGAGTCAAATGTGTGTGCGCGCGCAGTGCCCCTAGCGATCACGCCACGATCCCATTGTGCAATCGACTGGCGTTGGAATGAGTCAAAAGGCTAGCGTTAGGCGGTTCTTTGTGGTCACTAAGCAAAGGGCCGGACTTTTAAATGCGAAGCATTTCTTAGCGAACTTCGGCGACTTTGAGCGTATCTATCTATCTATCTAGCCGCCTACGACTTTGCGCTCTCCTGGCCGTATCGTTAATGGGATTTATACCAAAATTGGTATGGCATAACATGACTGTATGCTAACATGATTGACTGGTCATATCATGAAAATCATGATTAACTTGTCATGAAAAGTATGATTTAGACGCCATGGGCCATAGTGCTCCTGAGGCCGTTTCTTAACTTGATATATCCAAAAATTGGTACGATGAGACATTTCTGCATGGCCAACATAAATGACAGGTGGTAATATTAAAATCATGACCTGTATGTCATGCACAACATGATTTACATGCCACGCTCATGGCGCGCTGACGGCCGTTTCGCTAGCTTGATATACACCCAATTTGGTATTGCGTGACGTTACTGTATGACGAACATAAATGCCAAGTGGTAATATGGAAATCATGACATGTCATGTGCAAAATGACTTGCATGCCACGCTCATGGCACGCTCGCGGGGCCGTTTCGCTAGTTTGATATACACCAAATTTGGTATTGCGTGACGTGACTGTATGACGAACATAAATGCCAAGTGGTCATATGGAAATCATGACATGTCATGTGCAACATGACTTGCATGCCACGCTAATGACACTCGTGGCCGTTTCGCCAGCTTGATATACGCCAAATTTCGTATTGAGTGACGTCACTGTATGACGAGCATAAATGACAAGTGGTAATATGGAAATCAGGATATGTCATGCGCAACATGACTTGCATGCCACGCTCATGACACTCTCGTGGCTGTTCCGCTAGCTTGATATACACCAAATGTTTAAGGAGAAAGCCTTTAATGTCTCATGCTCATGTCCGTCCATCCGTCCGTCCGTCCCTCCAGCTGTGCCTTGGCACGGTGCCAGGTGGGCTCCGGGGCGCGCAAACGGACGCCGGTCGCGTTGGACTCTACAGCGCTCGCGCTTTGCTTGCGTGGCGTCGCTTTGTCCGGCGTCTCTAATCATGCAAGGAGGGAGACACGCGCATCACGTTCCATTCTTACCGACCCCGTCTCAGTGGGCACAAGCGTTCGAGGAACACACTTTGGAATTGACAAAGTGTCCGTCAATTTCAACTCTGGAACGCGGATGGCGCCTGGACGATGCGCAAAGCGCGAGAATACGAACGCATGCGAAACGGAGGCAGATTGGTCTCGCGTCTCGCTGCGATTCGAGGTAACAAATTAGGCGAACGTAAGTGGCAGGTGGTAACAATAAAATCTTGGCATGCATGTCATCTACAATGCCATTTACATGCCACTCTCATGGTGCACTTGCGTGCAGTTCGCTAGCTTGATATACACCAAAATTTGTATTGCACGACGTGACTGTATGATGAACACAAATGACAGGTCTTAACATGTGAATAATGACATGCATATTATGTACAGCATGATTTGCTTCTTGCTGACTGCTTCGCATTACATCGATTCCCACATTGCGTGGGATCTACCCGTTTTTTTTTCTAGCGCTGTATGCGGTAGGTCGGTGGAAGCAGCTTTCGCATACACTGTGTGGGCATGAGTTGGTATGTGAACACACACACACACACACATACATATATATATATATATATATATATATATATATATATATATATATATATATATATATCTATATATATATATATATATATATATATATATATATATATATATAGTGTCACGTGGTCGGGACATTGATGAAGGCAACAGTCGGAGTGTCAAAGAAGAGACTTTATTTGGCCGAACTTGTTGCCGGGAATAGACGCAGCGATGGCGTAGTTAGATGCAGCGATGGCGTAGTGGTTAGAGCATCAGCCTCGCATGCAAGAAGTCCGTGGTTCGAATTCCGGTGCCGGACAATGCCCAACCGGATTAAAAAAAAATAATAAAATCCGCGTGATGATGGAATTGTGTAAAAAGGCCTGGGGTGCAGCCCCACTGGCGACCACAGCCAGCAATGCACTCCCTCACCAGAGCAGGATTGGCCACCCTGGTGCAGTACTTGGCCACTACCTCCCACATGAATACACCAATTAACCTTCGGCCCTCAGTCCCCAGCGGCTGCGAAGCAACTGACCAAGGCGGCGGTCAGACCTGCGACGCAGCGGAGGGTGCTAAGAATCTCTGGGTCCGGACAGGCCGCTATTGGAATCTGAACTTGGCTACGTTTAACGCCAGAACTTTATCTAGCGAGGCGAGTCTAGCTGTACTATTCGAGGAATTAGAGGGTGTTAAATGGGATGTAATAGGGCTCAGTGAAGTTAGAAGGACACATGAGGCTTTTACAGTGCTGAAGAACGGACACGTCCTATGCTATCGCGGCTTAGCTGACAGAAGAGAACTAGGGGTGGGGTTCCTTATTCATAAAAATATAGCTGGTAATATAGAGGAATACTATAGCATAAATGAGAGGGTGGTATGTATCGTAATTAAGTTTAATAAGAGGTACAAGATGAAGGTGGTACAGGCCTACGCGCCTACATCAAGCCATGATGATTAACTGGTTGAACGCTTCTACGAAGACGTAGAATCAGCAATGAGTAAGGTAAAGACACGGTATACTGTACTGATGGGCGACTTTAATGCAAAGGTAGGCAAGAAGCAGGCTGGAGATCATGCAGTTGGGGAATATGGCATCGGCTCTAGAAACTCCAGAGGGGAGTTACTAGTAGAATTCGCAGAACGCAATAATTCACGGATCTTGAATACCTTCTACAGAAAACGGGCTACTCGTAAGTGGACGTGGAGGAGTCCTAATGGCGAAACTAAAAATGAAATAGACTTCATATTGTGTGCCCACCCGGGCATTGTACAGGATGTGGAAGTAGTTAACAAGATCCATTGCAGTGACCACAGAATGGTAAGATCTAGAATTCACCTAGACTTGAGGAAGGAACGGCAGAAACTGATACGCAAGAAGCCGATTAATGAACTAGCTCTGAGAGGGAAAGTACAGGAATTCAGAGTTTCACTTCAGAATAGGTACGCGGCTTTAACCGAGGAAACCGACCTTAGCGTTGACGCAATGAATGATAATCTGACTAGTATCATTAAGGAGTGTGCAATTGAAGTCGGGGGGTACAGTCGTTAGACAGGACACTGGTAAGCTATCCCAAGAGACGAAAAACCTCATTAAGAAACGTCAAACCATGAAAGCCTCAAATGCAACAGACAAAATAGAGCTGGCGGAGCTTTCCAAGTTAATCAATAGGCGTAAAGTAGCCGACATAACACAGTATAATATGGAGAGAATTGAGCATGCTCTAAAGAACGGAAGAAGCCTCAAAGCTATGAAGAGAAAACTGTGCATAGGCAAAAATCAGATGTATGCATTAAAGTACAAGGAAGGCAAGGTCACAACCAATATGGATAGAATAGTTGAGGTAGCGGAAGAGTTCTACAGAGATCTGTACAGCAGCCGAGACAGTCAGGATGACAACGTAAGAAGCAGTAATAGCCCAGAGGAATCTGACATCCCACCAGTATTGACAGGAGAAGTAAAGAAAGCCCTTGTAGCGCTATCATCATCAACCTTCATCATCGTCATCATTTTACCAGCCACCGCGCCGCGCCTCTCGTGCAGCTCATGCTGAGCTCGAGCCGCGAGACAGTTAGAACGGGTTCACGCGCCAAACGGAACTGGACGCCAGCAGCTGCCGCCGCTCCGTTTGGCCTTCGCTCAATAAAGTGGCGAGACAGCGGCACGGCCACGTTGGCCGCCTTCACGACGAAGCCTCTCGTCTCTGTCCCTCGCTACAGTGGTGACCCGGACGACACGCCTTTCGACGAGCGGCCACTGCCATGTTTCGACGTCCCTACCCGCAAGTGCCACCGTTCAACCCGGTCTACCCCCGAGTATGGTTTAAGCAGCTGGATGCCATTCTCATGGTGGATGGCGTCACCGCACAACCGGAGATGCACGCCGTCCTGCTACACGCCCTCCCGGTTGAGCTCCGCCATCTCGCGGCCGCGTCGACATCCAGCCAGCAGCCATACGACGACCTCTGCACAGCGGTGCTGGCCTCCTACGGGGAAATCTACCGCCCGCTTCCTATGAGCCGCGAGTTCCGGGTTTCCCCTCCGTCGACTCCAGCTCTAAAAGCCAGCCCGCAGCTCTCCCTTTACTACGACATTTCTTCCCCGGCTACGACTCCTTCTACCTCGGGTCCGGACACAGGAGCACCCATTCCAGCGCCCGACCACGACGACCAGGTAGAAGGCGCCCCTGCGTTGACCAACCTTCCCGAGGACCTCCCCGAGGGTCTCCGAAGGTACGAGGGTCCGTCACGCATGCCTGCCACTCGCCCGTCTTCCCCAACCTCGACGGCCCGCCACACCTCGGAACCAGCAGACTCCACGACGGCTACCTTGCCGCACGCCTCGGAGTCGGACGCAAACATCCTCTCGCCCGCTTTTCTCCTACCGATCGCGGAGCTTTCGCCGTCCACTATGTCTAACGAGTGCGATCTTCCACCGGCCTCAACGCTCTGTGCGATTTGCCAGCAGCAACCTGCCTCGCCCTCGCAGTCTCCCGCAGCCGAAGTTCAAGCCTCCATCCAACTACGGCCGAACCTCCACGACGCTGCGACTATGACTGACGCGCCTGAGGACGAAGTGCCTGGTACTGCTGTGGCAGAGCAGACCACATATGCCACGCATACCATGGAAGCAGCCATCAACCATGCCGACCTGCGCACGAGCCCTCGTGCGCTGACTAACGAAGGTGCTTCTACGAGTCCAGGTCCGCCGACTGACCCTCCTCCAGAGTTCGCGCTTGCTGGGTTCCATGACATGCCTCCTGCCGAGTTTTTGAAGGGGCCCGCGAACCAGCAGGCATGTAACTGGAATGCAGGCATGCCTTTCGACACGCCCCAAGCGTCTTTCACCTCTACCCGGCATCTACAACATCACTACCATCATACCACCAACGTAAGCGGCCATGTCGACCCATCTTCGGACATCGCTCAATTCACGTTGCCCACGTTCCGACATCCCCGTCAGCGCTGTGCACGCACACTAAAGCCCCATCACACCAGTTACTCGTCGATGGTTGGTCGTAGTGGCTTCACTGTGCCACATCTCGTTGTTTCGCGCACTTCGCCCGCACCAGCTCTCGTGCACCCGCCCTCAACTCCGTCAACGGGCACATCTGTCAGCCGCGCCCGCTCGTGTCACCTGGTGCGCTATCGAAAGGCCCCATCAAGTCGTCTGAGGACCCGCCTGCGTACGATCCAAGCGTCCTGTGGTCTACTACTTCGGCCGCTGCGCTTCTCTCAGTGTCGCCCGCCGGAACAATCATAAAGACCGTACGCCTCTCCCCGTTGACGACTGGACTGCCCACGGACCCCTTCGACTTGCGTTGTAAACACTTGTATATACGCCGCCATAGTTTACATTCCGGGTTCATTTCTGCAGGGGGGGGAGTATCTGTAGCGCTATCATCATCAACCTTCATCATCGTCATCATTTTACCAGCCACCGCGCCGCGCCTCTCGTGCAGCTCATGCTGAGCTCGAGCCGCGAGACAGTTAGAACGGGTTCACGCGCCTGGCGGAACTGGACGCCAGCAGCTGCCGCCGCTCCGTTTGGCCTTCGCTCAATAAAGTGGCGAGACAGCGGCACGGCCACGTTGGCCGCCTTCACGACGACGCCTCTCGTCTCTGTCCCTCGCTACACCCTAAAGGGAATGCAAAGAGGCAAAGCCGCTGGTGAAGATCAGGTAACATCAGACCTGTTGAAAGACGGTGGAGAGATTGTGTTAGAAAAACTGGCCACCCTGTATACGAAGTGTCTCTCGACGGGGACGATACCAGATTCTTGGAAGAATGCCAACATCATCTTGATCCATAAGAAAGGGGACGTCAAGGACCTGAAAAATTACAGGCCCATCAGCTTACTGTCCGTTGTCTACAAGCTATTTACAAAAGTAATAGCTAACAGAATTAAGACGACATTAGAGTTCAATCAACCAAAGCACCAGGCAGGATTTCGTAGAGGCTTCTCAACAACAGACCATATTCATACTATCAATCAGGTGATAGAGAAATGCGCGGAATACAACCAACCCCTATACCTAGCCTTCATAGATTACGAGAAGGCATTTGATTCGGTGGAGACGTCAGCAGTCATGCAGGCACTACGGAATCAGGGCATCGACGAAGCCTATATAAACATAATGGAAGAAATCTACAGCCACTATAGTCCTCCATAAAGAAAGCGACAGAATCCCAATAAAGAAGGGCGTACGGCAGGGAGACACGATCTCTCCGATGCTATTCACCGCGTGTTTACAGGAGGTTTTCAGGGCCCTAGATTGGGAAGAATTGGGGATAAGAGGTAATGGAGAGTATCTCAGTAACCTGAGATTCGCTGATGACATTGCATTGATGAGTAACGCGGGAGACGAATTGCAGCTTATGATTACTGAACTGGATACGGAAATTAGAAGAGTAGGTCTAAAAATTAATATGCATAAAACTAAAGTAATGTGGAACAATCTTGGCAGAGAACAGCGCTTTGCGATAGGTGGCGAGGCACTGGAAGTTGTAAAGGAGTACGTCTACTTAGGACAGGTAGTAACCGCGGAGCCGAACCATGAGAGTGAAATAACTAGAAGAATAAGGATGGGATGGGGCTCATTCGGCAAGCATTATCAAATCATGAATGGTATTCTACCACTATCCCTCAAGAGGAAGGTATATAACAGCTGCATCTTACCGGCACTTACCTACGGAGCAGAAACCTGGAGACTTACAAAGAGGATTCAACTTAAACTGAGGACGACGCAGCGAGCGATGGAAAGGAAAATGATAGGTGTAACCTTAAGAGACAGGAAGAGAGCAGAGTGGGTCAGGGAACAAACGGGGGTTAAGGATATCATAATTGAAATCAAGAAGAAGAAATGGATATGGGCCGGGCACGTAGCACGTCGGCAGGATAACCGCTGGTCATTAAGGGTAACTGACTGGATTCCAAGAGATGGCAAACGCGTGAGGGGGGAGACAGAAAATTAGGTGGGTAGATGAGATTAAGAAGTTTGCAGGTATAACGTGGCAGCAGAAAGCACAGGACCGGGTTGATTGGCGAAACATGGGAGAGGCCTTTGTCCTGCAGTGGGCGTAGACAGGCTGATGATGATGATGATGTTGCCGGGAAACTGAAGGTCAGACCACAGCAATACACGCTGGCACTGATAGCGGCGAACAGAACGTCAGCCGTTGATAGACTGATCCGCGGTAAGGCGCGTCGGCATTTATACAGGCGGCAGCGAACATTCCAGCATTATCACTGGTGACCACATTTGTTCTAGAATAAACTCAGCTATTCGCGTCTGCGTGCTGAAGCCTAACAGATGATCCTGAATAATCTGGAATGTTCTCAGACATTCGGGCGCGGCTTCCGTAAGGCTATATCTACACGTGCAACGGGCCGGCGACAACAAACAGAGAAAGAAAAGGGCATGTGTTACTATATATATATATACATATATATATATATATATATATATATATATATATATATATATATATATATATATATATATATATTGTGTGTGTGCGTGTGTGTGTGTGTGTGTGTGTGTGTGTGTGTGTGTGTGTGTGTGTGTGTGTGTGTGTGTGTGTGTGTGTGACAGCGTGCAGGACCCTCAAGACTCGTCTTCATTGTATCGAGTATGATCCCCAGAGCCCAAAAGCCAAGCGGTGAAGATGAGTATGTACACATGAAAAGATGTAGCGCATAAATAATGCTCACACTAATTTCCCCCTCACGCGTGAGCGGCCGGCCCGGCCGAGAATCAGGTGGGAACCGTACGGCGAACGAACGGTTTGAGACGCGAAACAAACGTGAACTATCTCAGAAGCACGGTAACGACGGTCCGAAAAAACCTCAACGGGAGTGACGAGGTAGTTCACTGGGTATTTTCGTTCACGAACAACGTAAGGTCCAAGAAAGTGTGAATGAAATTTTTCACGCAATCCGGGAGTACGAACAGGCGTCCAAAGTAGTACTTCATCTCCAGGACGGAAGGTGACGTCTCGACGAAAGCTGTCATAACGTTGCTTGCGGTCTTGGAGATTGGCCTCAGTGTTGAGCCGAGCACGTTGTCGACAGTCATCAAGACAGACGAAATGTTCTGGTGTAGATGTAGAGGTTTTCGTCGTTACGTTGAAGAAAGTGGCGTCGATGGTGAATGTCGACGCCCGACCATAGACGAGGGACAAAGGTGAATATCCGGTAGTTCGTTGGACAGCGGTGTTGTGCGCAAACGTCACGAACGGCAAGATCTTGTCCCAGTTATCGTGGTTTGGTCCGATGTACATTGATATCATGTCGGTTAGAGTCCAATGAAATCGCTCTGTCAGGCCATTTGTTAGTGTTGGTAGGCTGACCTCATCTTATGAACTGTGCCACAATGGTTTTAGGACTTCTTCAAGAATCGTGGGCAAAAATGCCTTGCCTCGATCACTTAACAGTACGCGAGGTGCACCATGACGCAACACAATGGCTTCCAAAAAGAAGGCGACAACGTCTGACGCAGAACCTGTGCGTAGATGAGTGGTCTCTGCGTACCGTGTGAGGTGATCGACGGCTGTCACGATCCAGCGATGGCCTGATGGCGTTACGGGAAGTGGTCCGACCAGGTCTATTCCGGCCATGGCAAAAGGTGTGTCAGGACATAGGACGGAATAATGCTCACAATACATATATATCCCTAGTGAAAAAATTCGTATGTACGGAAGATACGGATCCGTGCATACGGAATTATGGTATTGCGGATCCGCATGGTACGGATCCGCATGATACGGATCCGCATGGTACGGATCCGCATAATTCATATATATGGATTATACGGATCCGTATCCTCCGTATATACGGCTTCCATTTATACGGAAATATGGTATTATGGATGCCGTATGATACGGCTGGTCGTGCGGACTTGATTTGCGGTCGTGAGGAAACCGCATGATACGGCTTACATATATAACCTTTTCCGCATCAGATGTCCATATGATTTTGTACCGTCCATTTCGGGATACTAAAATATATCTTCTGTAAGGCAAAACTGACTTGTACAAGGGTTATTGTTGTGCGATTTTGGTTTAGCGAGTCCATACAATGCAGACAAGGTCTTCCATTAAGTCAGAACTTGTTGGAGGACAGCTTAATCGAGAGATCAAGGTAAACTGAATAATATTTATTCTGCACATGTACGCGCAGAATAAGCCTAAACGATGTGCACTGTCAGATGACAACACCCTCGCATGCACCACGCAGAATAACCACAAACAGTGCACTGTCAGACTAGACGACACCCTGGCACGCACCACCACACACGCACTTGTTCACGTCTGCCACCACTGGTTATGCTCCATGTGTCGCGAATGTAGAAACAGTGGCAGTTCTCACACGCAGAGTAAGCATAAACAATGCGCACTGCCAGGCGACACGACACCCGGGCACACGCCACAACACATGCACTTGTTCACATCTGCCGCCATTGACCATGCCAGATATGACGAGAATGTAGAAAAGCAGCAGATCTCACGCGGCACTGCATACGGAATGGCACTAATCTGCCACCCTTATCTACAAGGAAGGCCTGGCATACACACTGGCAATAAAACTGAACCTTTATTCTGCACGCGTACTTACGTGTGCAGAATAAGTACAAACAATTTGCACTCTATGCGAGACGACACGACACCACTGTACTAGCACGCACCAGCACACACGCACTTCTTCACGTCTGCCACCACTGACTATGCTCAATATTATGAGGATGTAGAAACAGCAGAATCTCTCACACAGGTCCTGCCGTTGCGAGGTAATCGCATTGACCCGCCATCCTTAACTGCAATGAAGGCATGGCATTCTCACTGGCGGGTAAACCTTTGAAGCTGTAATGCCAAGCAAGCGGGAAACGTGGTGGAGCAAGCGAAGTCCACGGTGACAAAAAATAGGTGGTTCTCCGATGTAACTAGAGTTGTGGCAGGTCGCGTCATGCACCTTCGGGTTCCCAAGGTGTCACGAGATCCTGCAGATTATAAACCTTTCCTGTAGGCACACACACACACATACACACACACACACACATGTCACCATTTGGTTGCAATGTAGGCAACAGCTAGCCGACGGGCGCCTATTCACTGCCGCACAACCACAGGACATCCAACGCCTAGCTGGTCGCGAAGGGCAGGGCAGCCGCTTCAGCACTGGCGTTCCAGGTATCTGGCCAGGATGGCTACAAACGCTTACGGGTATATCAGTAAAGAATCGCAGCAGCACGGAAACGTCGCAAGCGCAATTGCTTAGACGCGGCAGCGGGCGATACCCTGGCAGGAGCGCCTCAAGCCACGAAAGACAAGCCCAACGTAGGTGGCGGCGTGCCGCAGTGGAATGTAGCGTAATGCCATGGTGGGTGAGAGGGAAAGACGACGGTCACCGAGGGAGCGCTTTTACGGGCACAGAAAGTATAGAGGAGGCTATACTCATCTATACCTAAGAGGGAGGGGAGGCCCCTTCCTCTTAAGGTGACAAGAGGGAAAAGCCCCCCCCCCCCCCCACACCCCCCCGTGCGCTCGCCTATGGTCCTGGGTACCGGTAGAACACCATGCTTTCCGTATACTACTTATTGCCACGTGGATCTTTCCGCATAGCACATACGGATTCCGTTTATTCTTTCCGTATCCCATGCGGTTTCCGCATGTTCCGTATCATACTTTCCGTATATTCCGTATCGCCGTATGAGTCTATCCGTATAACAGATACGGCATCCGCATGTCCCTTAAGGCTACATCCGTACGCCCATACGGAATTCCTTATGTACCATATGATACTTCCGTATGTTCCTTACAATTTCCGTAAGCATCCGTATACGTCCGTACAAAATCCATATATTTTATACAGAAAAAAAGCCGGCAGATCCCACGCACTGTGGGAATCGATGTAATGCGAAGCAGCCAGGAAGGAGCAAATCATACTTTACATAATTTGCATGTCATGTTTTACATCTTAGGACCTGTCATTTATGTTCGTCATACAGTCACGTCGCGCAGTACCAATTTTGGTGTATATCAAGCTAGCGAACTGGACGCAAGCGCACCATGAGCGTGGCATGTACATGGCGTTGTAGATGACATGCATGCCAAGATTTTCATCTTACCACCTGCCACTTATGTTCGTTATACAGTCATGTCACTCAGTACCAAATTTGGTGTATATCAAGCTAACGAAACGGCCGCGCGCGCGCCATGAGCGTGGAATGCAAGTCATGTCGCTCATGACAAGTCATGATTTCCATATTACCACTTGTCATTAATGTTCGTCATACAGTCACGTCACTCAATACCAAGTTTGGTGTAAATCAATCTAACGAAACGGCCGTGAGCACGCCATGAGCGTGGAATGCAAGCGATGTCGCACATGACAAGTCATGATTTCCATATTACCACTTGTTATTTATGTTCTTCACAAGTAACGTCACTAAATACCAAATTTGGTGTATATCAAGCTTAACGAAACGGCCGCGAGCACGCCATGAGCGTGGCATGCAAGTCATGTCGCACATGACAAGTCATGATTTCCATATTACCACCTGCCACTTATGTTCGTTATACAGCCATGCCACTCAGTACCAAATTTGGTGTATATCAAGCTAACGAAATGGCCGCGAGCACGCCATGAGCGTGGCATGCAAGTCATGTTGCACATGACAAGTCATGATTTCCATATTACCACTTGTCGTTTATGTTCGTCATACAGTCACGTCACTCAATACCAAGTTTGTTGTATATCAAGCTAACGAAACGGCCGACGAGCGCGCCATGAGCGTGGCATGCAAGTCATGTCGCACATGACAAGTCATGATTTCCATAATACCACTTGTCATTTATGTTCGTCATACAGTGGTGTCACTCATTACCAAATTTGGTTATAGCAAGCTAACCAAACCGCCGCGAGCGCGCCATGAGCGTGGTATGTAAATCATACTTTTCATGACAAGTTAAGTCATGATTTTCATGATATGACCAGCCATTTATGTTCGTCATACAGTCATGTTATGCCATACCAAATTTGGTATAAATCCCATTAACGATACGGCCAGGAGAGCACAAAGTCGTAGGCGGCTAGATAGATAGATAGATGCGCTCAAAGTCGCCGAAGTTCGCTAAGAAATGCTTCGCATTTAATAAGAGTGAACGGCTATCAAAAATTTTCCCTTCCCCTCCGCGAGTTGTATATAGACGCCCCAAAAACATTAAAGATTATCTTGTTCGTTCAAAAACCGATAAGACACCTGTAACTGGATGTCAGCCATGCGGCAAGGCCCGCTGCAAGGTGTGCAAACACATACAGGTAACCAACATTGCTCAAAGCACACATTCCAATTTCAAATACTCCATTCACTCAAACCTCAACTGCGACAGCTCTAATGTAGTATACCTTCTCGAGTGCGGAATATGCAGTATTCAATACATAGGTCAGACTGACACGGCCTTCCGCACCCGCTTCAATAACCATCGTTCACATGTTCATTCGCTTCCGGATCTGCCTCTGTCTCGGCATATAAACTCCGAAAACCACCCGTTTGATTCCATCAAGGTCACACTCTTACAAAGCGGTTTCTCCAGTACAAGGGAGCGTGAACAGGGCGAATCATACATGATTTATAAATTTGATACATTGAAGGCTGGTCTAAATATCACTCCTGGTACACTGTCTTCAAGCCGCGCTCTGGAAGATTCAGGATAATAATGATCCTAACCAAACTTCTTTCCTTTTTTTATTAGTAATTTTTTTCGCAAATCACTCGGAACACGTTGTCGGGCATGCAAGATCTGCACGCGCATTCCGAGAAGGGTGGGCAACTTTCGAATAATTCCCCCCCCTACAATGAAATCACTCCTCAGACAACCGAGTAAGTGACATATTCGAACTCCACGTCAAAAATTTGAAAAAACACTCTCCATTTTCTTCTCAATTATTCTTGAGCCACAGACCGGAGATCGTAGGAACGTAGACCCCCTCACTGGGCTTCAGGAGCAGCTAAGGAGGGGCAGCGGAGAATAGGTGGGACATGACAATGGACGAAAGGAATGTACTGTGTTGTTGTGTTCAAGCTCCGGGAAGAGATGAGCCTCGTAGTGAACCTTCACAATGTACCACTGGAATGTGCTTAACGTGCCCACCTGGACCATCGATGTATGTCTACATATTTTTGGGTTTGTTCACTTTTTTCTTGAAACATGTTTTCTTCGTATATCTTGGTATGTGCCGGGGGTACCACAGGAATGTACTTAACATGTCCACTTGGTTTTTTCGTTTTTTTGTTTCTTCTCTTTTATATTTTTACTTTCTCTTTTTTTATTTTTTTTATTATTTTTTTTTAGAAAGCACGTTTTTATGTCTAAGTATGTAGAAATACGCGCACCTGGTCGTGTGACCACTCTCTCTCTTTTTTGACCACTCGTTTATTTTTTTATTTATTTATTTTTTTTACTTATTTTTTTACTTATTTATTATTATTATTTTTTTTTTTTCAAAGTACAGGTGCTATGCGTATGTAGCAGTACGCGCACGTGGTCGTGTGACCACTTATCAGTATGTACGCTTCTTCTCTCTCTCTTTTTTTTTTTCCTCCCCTCTCTTTCTCTCGGCACGGCGATGATATAAAAGTGCATCGGCGCCTGGTAAATTTTGTCTTGATGAAGATCGGTCTCCGATCGAAACGTCACCAATAAACAGTTTTTTAGAGGCGTATATATATTTTTCCTATTTTGTTCTACGGCAACCGAAGCCAGACTCTTCATAATCTATATATATATACACTTCTAAAAAGCTGATTTATTGGTGACGTTTCGAAGCGCATCGGCGCCTGGTAAATTTTGTCTTGATGAGGATCGGTCTCCGATCGAAACGTCACCAATAAACAGTTTTTTAGAAGCGTATATATATTTTTCCTAATTTGTTCTACGGCAACCGAAGCCAGACTCTTCATAATCTATATATATATATATATATATATATATATATATATATATATATATATATATATATATATATATATATATAGTCAAGAAATGAAGGAGCACACTTACGAAAATTGAATATTTTTTTACTGGGTTACGTTTCGGCCGTGGCACGGCCTTCGTGTTTCTGACGAAGGCCATGCCACGGCCGAAACGTAAACCAGTAAAAAAATATTCAATTTTCGTAAGTGTGCTCCTTCATTTCTTGACTATATGTGCACCGGACCCACAGAACTTTCTTTTGAATCATATATATATATATATATATGGTATGAGGTGCATAGGACTAAGGGGCAAGGCACTTCACAGGCGCTGACCACCGCCCCTTTATCGCACCCCGTCTGAGAGCACCTGTAGATGGCCATTTATGCGGTCGGCCGCTAGACGCTCTACGATCTTTACTCTGCGTCCTGCTACTGGTGTCCTCTCACATCTGCAAAAGCGTAGCGGTCGCCAGTGGTGATCATATTACGCTATAAAATGCTATTCTTATATAGGCCCGTATATTCGTCATTTTACCTACATTAAACAATTGAACGAAACAATTAGTTTGCAGTGGGCACTAATGTAGATCAGCCATCACATGTAGTAGACAAGGGGTAAATACGGATAACGCAGAAATTTGGGCTAGTTTGTTTTGACTTAAATACATAATATAGCGGAACAAAACAAGGGCAGGCAAAGATGCACACAGGACAGGACTGGTTGAAGTCTAGCGGTCGTCCTGTGTGCATCTTTCTCTGGCCTTGTTTTGTTCCGCTATATTATGTATTTAAGTAAATACGGTCTTCTGCGTTCTGGGACAGCTCTAAAGGTTTCACCCGCCAGTGGACGAACATTTGAACGTCGTGATCATACAGCAGGTGATGACGGTGTTCAGCACTTGTCAAGGCTTATGCAATGAATATTTGGTATTGTTCAACAAATTGCACATGCATGTGGTAAGTGCCACGTCTCTCGCAGTCGACGGTACTTGAATGTTCGAATAAATGGGAAGAAAGTCAGACATGGGGGGAAGTCGGTTCTGCCTGCGGATGCACGGTTGCTCATACGACTGATCGCAATCATTCGCAGATGCAAAATGTTTGCTGTAGGCATCAGTGCTAAAGAAATCGTGATGTCTTCGAAGCATTGGACGTAAACATTGGAGTTTCATGTGCCAGCCAGCCTTCCCCATTGTTACGATCGGCCTTGGAAGCCGTCGCGGCAGAGGCCGCGGGAAATGCTCCTGTTTTTCTAAAGTCCTCCCGGGTTCGCTGCCCTTCGGGGGGAGCAGGTCTAATCCCTTTTCCTGGAATGCCTACGAGCGTGCGGCGTGGTCGAGTGACCAGAAATTCCAGCGGCAGTGCCGCGAACAGCCCTTTGTGGCAAGATGCTGCCGGCGGGGGGGGACGAGGCTGCTCGTCACATTCCAAGCAACGAGGAGACAAAGCCGAGGTCCAGTCCACAGAACACCTGCTGCGTGTTGTTGCCTGGCGGAGGATCTTCCTAACAAGCCGTGACATTCTTCGGCACGATCACAGAGACTCTACCCCCCCCGGCCGGAAGAATTCCGGGAACCAGCACCGGCCAAGATATGCAAACGTGTGCAAAAGTTGGTACTGTGCGCAAAACCGTGGTGCTCTTGTCGTGACCATATTTGGTCATCGTTTCGATGGTGCCCTCTCCACGTGCACCTATTGGACGTCGGTCCCCAGTCTCGTGGGTGGAGCTACAAGGCCATCGAGAGCCGTATTGGCCAACGATGTGGACAATGCGCCCAATGTTGGCAACGCGGCGACATAAAAGCCCAAGACATGTTTTTGTAACTAGTCTCTCAATCTGTCATCTTTCGTCATGTAAATAAACTTCTGTTAAGTTTTCCTCCCAGTCGCTCACTGCCACGGCTCTCTGCTCCGGACATCGATGGGCCTGCGGTTCGACACCTTACGCTCGGCACCACGCTACCCGCTGGTCGGCTCAAGCAGCAGGCCAGTCGCAACACATGGATGGCAGACGGTGGGATCCTGCTAGCCCCAAGTCCGCAACAAACTGATGCCAGCGTCGGGATCGACTCCGCCGAGATCATGGCTGCAGGGTGTGGTGAGTGCTTGACTTTTCTTCACTGAGATTTTACCAGGCTTTGTTTTGAGTTTTGTTGAAAAAGGTGGTAATTTCGGTACCTACTGTTCTACGTGGATCTGAGCACGAGAACGTAGTTGTTTTTGTAATAGTGAAGAATTAGCAGCACTTGCAGCAACCATGAATCTAAAGGCACTGAAAAAACCGCTTTTGCTAGAGTTAGCCAAAAGTTTGGGTTTGAATGTCCAGGAGCAAATGAGAAAGCCAGAGATAATCGCGGCTATTGAGAACCTTGAGGCAGATGACGACGAGCTCTCAGAGTGTCTTGAGATGATTGAGGAAAAGGAGAAGTTAAAGCGCGAAGAGGAAGCAGAAGAGAGGGAGAATAGGCGCTTAGAAAAGGAGCTAGAGTTAAAGCGCGAAGAGGAAGAAAGGGAGAATAGGCGCTTGGAAAAGGAGCTAAAACGCGAAGCAGAAGAAAGGGAGAATCGGCGTTTGGAAAGGGAGCTTGAGTTAAAGCGCGAAGAGGAAGAGAGGGAGAACAGGCGATTGGAAAAGGAGCTTGAGTTAAAGCGCCTTGAACTCGAGCTGCTCCAGGCTCGAAATAGTAGAGAAGGCAGTGAAGCATCCAGCGCGGTAGAACGAAAGTCGTTCAAAATCAAGGACGTTATGCAACCCTACCGCTCCGGAGAGGACATAGGTCTGTTTTTGGTAAACTTCGAGCGCACATGCGAGAAGGCGGGTGTTACCAGAGTTATGTGGCCGCAGTGCTTGCTGACGTTATTGCCGTGTGAGGCTGCCGATGTAATTGCGCGCTTGACAAAGGAGGAAGCAGATGATTACGACCAGGTTAAGTCGAACCTGCTAAAGAGGTATAGAATGTCAGCGGAGGCATACATGCAGAAGTTCCGGAACGCCGTAAAGCAGAGAGATGAGTCGTACGCTGACTTTGCATACAAGCTAATGGCTAATATGAGGGAGTGGCTCAAAGAGGCTAAGGCATTCGAGGATAAAGAGAAAGTGGTTGAATGCTTCGGACTCGAGCAGTTTTATCGTCGTTTGCCCCAAGACGTTAGGCTCTGGGTGCAAGACAGGAGGACGTTAGCACTGTTTCGAAGGCTGCGGAGCTTGCTGAAGAGTTCGTCTCGCGCCGTGCGCTTGATAGAAAGGAGATTCACCAGCGGGAGTGCCAGAGTAAGAGGGCAACTGGGTGGAATGGACAGTCCGTCCAAGAGAATCAAGCGCACAGCGCCGAACCCTTAGCGAAAGGGGAGGAGGCGAAAGAAGCCAATCTGGCTCGAGAACAGCCAACGCCACCTAGACTGCTGAAGGCCCCCGCACTCCTCCGTGACGTCACCACACTCAGCCCGTACACGGCGCGACGGCGCTTCTTGACTGCGGCCGCGTTAGCGATAAACGCAGTTTTTTTTTAATTCGCATTAAATAAGTCAATGCGATGATCATGAGGCTAATGCAAGGCTGGTTGTTTCGACCGCGTACATACATTCGCACATATAGTTGTCTTGCGTCCGCTCCTATTTTTCTCTGCCTTTTTTTGTTACCGGTGTGCGGAACATGACAGCTGGTGCCTGTCACCGAATGCCTTTGATCTAACAAACCTTAAAGTTATTTCTTTTCTTGCAGTTGGGTTCACAGGGTGGAATATCTTATGATTTGTAGTTTCTCGTCGCCTGGGACGGACGAATTTACCAAACATAATTCTTACAGCGTGGATAATCTTGTCGTCACTGTTCTTTAAATCTGCGCGCTATAAACATTTTCAAGCGGTTCATAGAGTGATAGCAAACGGACAAAAGTTTCACAGCAAAGAATAGATTTTATTTCGGGAGTGAATATACACACACATGCATGCACAAACCCACAGATACAAAAACACAGAGAAATACAAACGCGATCATTTCAAAGTCACTAACTTTCTTTTCGTTCCATTTAGTTTCTTTTTGCTAAGCGCTTCGTTTCTCAGAGAAGCGTAGTTCTTGAGCAGGATGTTTATTGCTGGCACCAAAACATTTTTCATTACTGAGTCTGGAGAGTGGGCCAGCTGCACAAACATCAAATTCTTCGTTATCATTCAACAAATACATAAGAACATTCAGTAGTGTCAATCGATGATTACTTTCGGCATGAAACAGGGGCTCATGCTCTTTTACTAGTGACGCGGTCGAAAACGAACTTCGCGCAGAGGACTGCATGAATAACAGCTGGCTGTGGGAACTTCAATCCACCTCGACTGATGCTGTCAATCAGCACATAGTCACTTTCTTCCAGCTCTCGTTCCGTGACTGTCAGTATGTCACGGCAGTCATCACATGGTTGTCGCTTAAGAGCTGCGTGTGCACAGTTGCCAGCGATGTAGACCAGCGCAGCCATGTCCTGTCGTGGCTTGTTTAATTCAACATTGGTCAAGCGGATGTCATACTTCTTGATTGTCTCCTCAGCATTAGGCTCGTTTTCATTCTCGCTGGGTGATTCAGGCATGTCTGCCAAAATCAATGTGTTTTGTAGGCGGATCTTAGCCTCAGCCTCATACACTTGTGTTATTGACACGTTATAGTGCGAACCACATAGTTGCCTGTATCTCCCAAAGCGAGCCTCAAGTGAGTCAGTTTGGAATTTACCGAGGAGCACGTATCTAAAGTTAAGTTCCTCCAAGCAATACCTAGACACCTCAATCAGGGCATACGTAGTGAGCCGTAAAGCTGTGTGGGTCTCTTTTGTGAGAGCGCCTGTTTGCACATTTCTGTCCTTCCAGGAATCAAGCCAGCTAACCAACTTGTCCAGATATTGTAGCTGCTCACAGCTGATATTGCGCACTGGCTCTTGCCACACATCTTTCAGCCTACAGCCTTTATGAGGAGTTTTCACATTCACGATGCTCCACCACTTTACAATTAAATCAATGAAATTTGCTGTTCCGTCAGCAAGGACTAAATGCAAAGTTTCATCTTGAATTCTCAAAGCTGATGACACGAAGGTGTTAAATATCTTGAGAGCGAGCTTAACATTTTGTCGCTCTAAGTTACTTGGGTTGAGAGCTTTGTATGTTAGCCCATAAGCAATTTTCACAACACTATTTTCTTCAGCTTCATGTAGTTTTCTTAATGTTGTGAACGATGCACCTTCCAGCCTTTTGTTCTGATCTTCATAACAATCAAAATGAGGATAATAGAGGCACTTGTCAGAATTTTTCTGGTTAATCCACTTATTTCTAATGCATTTTAGCAAATGCACTGTGTCAACAATGTGAAATAAAGGTTTTTGAGGATCCGCTGGATGAGGATACACGATTTCTAGGTTGTTGCTTCCTGAAAACTGTGACATTACCTTTCTGTTAATTGAATTATTGTCTGTTATAACAGCTACAACGTGAAGGCCACAGTCTTCAAGAATAATTATTACTTCTCTTACCACCTTATGTAGTTCTTCGGTTGTAATTTTAGACACTGGTAATATGTGTGCGACATCTTTGAATGCTGACAATAAACTCTGAACCATAAAAACGTGCGCTGTTTTCGCTGGTTCAATGCTATTAACAGAAGCTCCTGTTAACCTGCCTGCCTTGTAGTCAAAGAATTGCTGCAAGTGTATTTCGTCAAGCATCAACGTGACATTTCTTTCATGCAATTTCAAAAGGCTGGCCCTTCTTTTCATGTACCGTAAGAAACCTTCTTGATTTTGCTCCTTCAAAGGACTGACATCATGGGCGGCACATACACGTTTGATTGTTGATGGGTGAGGCAACACTATGTTACCACTACTTCGCAAAAAGTTGTAACGATGCGGAGAAATAGTATAAAATACAGTTGACAGAACTAATAGTTCGGCTGAATACCTTTTCGTTCGTCTCAACAGGAGCTGGCACTGTTCCCTGAGAAACATTATTGCTTCTACTCTTTCATCCTCCAGCAGGTCTTCCCTAGAAATATCCTTGAGGAGGGAAGCCACGAGCTTTAACACTCCATTCACTTTTTTCATCCTGTCCACGTTCTCTTCTACCACAGTACTCTTGTACGTTGTCCAGAAGTTGGGTCAGCACACGCATGTCATGAACTACTTCTGGAACGGCAAGCCGCTCATCTGACGTAAGGCGAGCGCCTCCCACAAAGACGCACACACACATGTCCGATGAGATGACTACAGACGAAATAAGCTTCGAGCTTCTTCCATTGTTGCCTCGATGTGTACAAAGATGACATGGCCGTCGGCATTCACAACTGACCAATACTTCGCTTGCAGCAGGTGCAGGCGAGACTTTATGTCGTCCAGGCATGTTAACTTATTTTCGTCCAACTCCTTCTTGTGTGCCAGCACGGACTCCTCGATAGCTTT
Organism: Rhipicephalus appendiculatus; assembly: GCA_030522465.1. Classification (NCBI taxonomy): domain Eukaryota; kingdom Metazoa; phylum Arthropoda; class Arachnida; order Ixodida; family Ixodidae; genus Rhipicephalus; species Rhipicephalus appendiculatus. Next base: position 3,341 of record JALIZH010017275.1, on the reverse strand, counting down.
CTGAAGTTGCTCATCTTGTCTTCGTTTTTTCTTAATTTCTGGTTCTTCTCTCGATTGGTGAGTATCCGACAGGTAGTCCGGGCTATCCGGAAAAATTGTAGGCACAGCATCGTCCGTGAGTCGCGTCAATTTCATCTTGACTTCAATGGTGCGACCGTCACAATCTGTATATTTTGTCGTCGTGCGGAGATATTCATCTTTGAAGTGATGCTCACATACCTGCACAAAAGACATAAATCAAAGTTAGTTGGTTTCCATGTGAATTGTGGTGCCTCTGTGCACATGTAACTAAAGTCAGCAATGAAAGGCAAGGAGAAAAAGACACAATAGGACAGTTCAGGCGTCGCTATTAAAAATCGCGGCGTCCTATTCCTTATCTGGACGGGTGCAGAAACACAATGCGTAAAAAAAAAAATAAATAAACATTTCGCGTGATGCGTGCAACCAAACAAATATTGCCATGACTCCGGTCTAATATAGGTTTACTCACGTTAACACTTGCAATTCTAGTGAGCGAGAAAACAACTCATGTTGTAGGTACTTTGCGCAACTTCGTATTTCCTCGAAAAAACATGCATATACTCGAGAAACTCACCCCACACTTGAATGGATGTGTGTGTGTAAATGTGAGCGTATTTTTCGAGGCAATACGAGGTTGTGCTAAGTACCTACAATATGACGAGTTACCAACTAGCTCAACAACAAGTTCTAAGAAAAACAACCACACGACAGCAAGTCACGTGCATGTAGAATAGGTAAATAACCTCGTAATTTCGTAGGCACCACGTGGAAAAGTGTGCTCGCAGAAAGCCCCCTCATCACAGATCGACAGGTGCTACTATAAGGCACATTTTTGCAAAAACGTTACATTCCTAGCAATCTTCTGTATTTTTAGGGGACACACGCAAAAAAAAAAAAAAAACCACTTACCAGTGGATTCTTAAGCTTTGCAACATCTATGTCGCCGCGCCGCACAGCTCGCTGCCATTGTGATCGCCGCTCAGGATCGCGAGGGAACTCGAACAGTCGTACTTAGGGGCCGGTGTCGTAATTCCCTTTGCAGTTGGGTACACAGCAACGTCCCATTCTTCTTCCGCATATGTGGCAGGCAGGCACGAGAAACAAAAATATTTAGCACCACACGAATAACAAAGACAAAAAACAGGCACCCACGTTTGTTCGCTCAACCAGCGAGGAGCTTTCTCAACAACACTGCAGTGTGGCAACACTGCGCCAAGGCAATAAGAGCGAGCAATGCTGGGAAAGTTGCAACTAGCGCCATCTCACGCACGTCGCCCGAACGTTGCCTGAGCATCGGCGGCTCGCTTCGTCGGGCTGAGTAGGGTGACGTCACGCGGCGGGTAAAGAGGAGTGCGGAGGCCTTCAGTAGTCTAGGTGGCGTTGGAACAGCACAAAAAGAGTGCTTTTGAAAAAGAGGCGACCACTTGTGTGTTACAATTGCCACAAGCCAGGGGTCATATGGCTGCGTTCTGCGAGGAGCCAAAGGTTGCTTGCCTGTCAGTTGACAGCGGGGTTGAAAGCATGCAACTTTTGGAGCCATATATTAAAGAAATGAGGGTAAACGGAAAGGGGTGTCGCGTGCTGCGAGATTCGGCAGCAACGGTGGACGTGGTCCATTCCTCGTATGTAAAACCGGGGCAGTTCACAGGTGAATGCACTTGGATTAAGCAGTCGGCGGAAGCGCGAAATGTATGCCTTCCGATTGCTAAGGTTCGCATCGAGGGCCCCTTTGGCGTATTGCATACAAAGGCAGCTGTGTCTGCCTATCTGCCGATGCAGTATGGTTATCTGTTTTCAAACAGATCCGATTGGTTGTTACGGCAGAAGAACCCCGCGTTCGAGAATGGGTTTGCGGGCGCGCTCACCCGGTCGAAACCGCGAGCGCGTCGGAAGAGTGGTAGGACAAGAGTCAGGGTGTCCCACGAATTGAAATAGCAACGTTGATGGCTCAAGTCGCTGTTTCTAAGGAACTTGAGGGCGTCGGTACTCTGGCTTGTGTTAATAGGTATTTTTTTTTGGTTATGTGTCTAAGGTTTACTATTGTCTTTTTTTTTGTTTGTTCATTGTTGTGCGTTGTCACAACATGTGTTTGTGCATTTGAGAAGCCTATTCCAGGTTGTTGGAATTGCTGCTAATTTAAGTAAGAAGCAGAGAATGTTTTTGTTTGGGTGAAAAGCCTGGTGGGTCTCAGGGAGAGAGTTCGGGCGCTTGCTGGCTTTGCGGTTGTGGTTCTCATATGGTTGACCCAGGTGCTGTCTTCCGGGAAGCCAAACGGGCTGGCAGGCGAAGAACTCCTCTGCGACATTGGACGACGAAACCTGATGTTCGAGATCACCAGAGCTGGCGGAGGAATGCAGCAGAGCAGTGTCGGTAGAGCGTAGGACGTCACTTCTTCAGCGTCGCCGTCATCGATCTCTCCCCACAAAGGTGTTCGACCTTTGTACGTCGAGGTCTCAACCGGCCGCCGGGGAAGCTGTTACGATCGGCCTTGGAAGCCGTCGCGGCAGAGCCCGCGGGAAATGCTCCCTTAGTTTTTCTAAAGTCCTCCCGGGTTCGGTTGCCCTTCGGGGGAGCAGGTCTCATCCCTTTTCCTGGAATGCCTACGAGCGTGCGGCGTCGTCGAGTGACCAGAAATTCCAGCGGCAGTGCCGCGAACAGCCCTTTGTGGCAAGATGCTGCCGGCGGGGGGGACGAGGCTGCTCGTCACATTCCAAGCAACGAGGAGACAAAGCCGAGGTCCAGTCCCAGTCCACAGAACACCTGCTGCGTGTTGTTGCCTGGCGGAGGATCTTCCTAACAAGCCGTGACATTCTTCGGCACGATCACAGAGACTCTACTCCCCCCGGCCGGAAGAATTCCGGGAACCAGCACCGGCCAAGATCTGCAAACGTGTGCAAAAGTTGGTACTGTGCGCAAAACCGTGGTGCTCTTGTCATGACCATATTTGGTCATCGTTTCGATGGTGCCCTCTCCACGTGCACCTATTGGACGTCGGTCCCCAGTCTCGTGGGTGGAGCTACAAGGCCATCGAGAGCCGTATTGGCCAACGATGTGGTAGACAATGCGCCCAATGTTGGCAACGCGGCGACATAAAAGCCCAAGACATGTTTTTGTAACTAGTCTCTCAATCTGTCATCTTTCGTCATGTAAATAAACTTCTGTTAAGTTTTCCTCCCGAGTCGCTCACCGCCACGGCTCTCTGCTCCGGACATCGATGGGGCCTGCGGTTCGACACCTTTACGCTCGGCACCACGCCACCCGCTGGTCGGCCTTCAAGCAGCAGGCCAGTCGCAACACCATCGTTATCGGGTAAGGAATGT
>JALIZH010017274.1:0-37256 GCA_030522465.1 Rhipicephalus appendiculatus | reverse complement strand
GGCTCACACATCACTGTCATCGCCCCACAATTTTAAAATTTCCTTAAAAGGTATGCTCGTGAGCTACACAGGTCCTAAAGTATTACTTTTGTCAGGCACCCCCTTGTGGTCTCCCCTGTCTTGAAGCATACACGTTAAACAAAAAATGATATTCCAGGATCGGCGTCCAAGTTTTAGTCATTTTGGAGATCGTATCGATATGTTGTTGGAATCCTGGCACCAAATCTCCTTCAGGAATGACCCGTATATGATATATCAGAACAGATTTCTTTCAAGTGGCAATGTCTCCTGACAATTTGAAAGGCGTGCCCCCCCCCCCGCCCCCCCCCCCTTCTACCTTTTTCACCACCCAGGCCCTTGCGGTACCAAATTGCGTGACTGCGGCCCGCTGGCTGAGGCGAGTTTGAGACCCCTGTCTTAGAGGTTCCTAGAGGGGAGCCCTAGCGGCTGCCTTGTACGCCCGTCGTAACATAGCGTCTATCTGGTCTGTTTCTGCTTTAGTGAGATGCTGATAAGGAAGAGTGTAGGTCACTCTGCTCAAGACGAGGCTGCAAACAAGCTTTAATGTGTCCTCCTGTAGCATGCCGTGGAGACGTGCGGTGACTCGCTCTATTATACGAGACACTTGTAGAGTGGTGTTGGGAAGGGTGCTGAAAGTGTGGCTGCCCTGACGGTTCGACTGCACCCACATGAGCAGGATGCGTACAAAACTTTTTTTGCCGGTATTTCTTGTCCGGCCAGCATATTGCGTAGCCGATGGCTCGGATCTTGGGGGGTTGGCTTTATTTTTCTTTGAGTGTCAGATGCGGAGACGCTTCGATTTCTCTGTGGAGCAGGCGAGGCCACAATCACGCTCGTAATCCTCAACGCAGGTAGCCGCTTGTTGCAGACGGGTCTCTTCTTCTCCGAGGGAACCCTGGGTGGCCCAAAACGCAATATCGTCCGCATAGAGTGCGTGGTGAACTACCTCAATTTGTTGGAGCGTCCGCGCGAGGCCTATCATTGCTACATTGAAAAGCAGCGGGGAAATGAGACCCCTGCGGAGTGCTCTTGTCAGGAACAGTAAGCCTCGCAAACAGCGCGATTTGTAGATCGATGACTGACGTCGTCAAAAGCGCCTTTGATGTCCAGGGGCAAGGAGAATGTGAGCGCCGTGCTGGGGTGCTATTTCAAAGACTCCCTCTTTATTTTGAAGGAGGACATCATGGGTTGAGAAGCGAGCCCGGAAGCCAAAAATGGTATTAGGAATGAGTAAATGGTCTTCTAGCTTGTTCTGGAGGCGTGTGTTAATCACTCTCTCATAAATTTTGCCAAGGCAGGAGGTCAGAAAAATTAGTCTTAGGTTCCCGGTGTAAAGCGCTTTGCCTGGTTTTGGAATGAAAATTATCTTGGCGTGTTTCCATTTGAGTGGGACGGTATCCTGCTCCCAGTGTGCATTGAGGCAGGTCGTGAGATAACGCACAGCTCAATCGCTCAGATTCCGTATGAGGCTGTAGTTGACATCATCGGCATCGACGGCTGTATTACGAGTGCTGCTGCGGATCGCGCCATAGACCTCGTCAAAGGTTATTGGGCTGTCCAGGATGTGGTTTGGCTCTCCCTAATATGTGCCCTAATAGGGAGGTGGATTGACGGGGCCAAAGCACTTGCGTCAGACCTGCTCCAAGAGTTCCTCTTCAGTACCTGGGTAGGTGTGGACTAGGCGTGTTATTGCTCTAGCCGTTTCATTTTTTTTTGTTTTTGTGGGGTCGATGAGAGACTTTAAGATATTCCAAGGGCGGGCTGTCCCCAGTGACGTTTGAAGGCTGTCGCTAAATTGAGCCCAATTAAGGCGGGTTAGTTGCATCTCATACAGTTCCACCTGAGTTGTTAGGGCGGCAATTCTCAGCTTTTATTTGCGATTGTGCTTCTGGGTTTTCCACCTCTTGATGAGGCTGCGACGTCCTTCCCAGAGGTGTAGTTGATGGCCGTAGGTCCGACGGGAAGCTACGAATATGACGTGAGAGCCTAAGGAGCTTGGCTCCTAAAAATTAAGGCAGCTTCGCTCCTAAAAATTAAGGCAGCTACGCCCTAATGGTGCCAAGCCTGAAGAAAATGCAAAACTCGGCAGCCTTCTTTGTTCCTCTTCAGTTTTCTCCTTTTCTTCCTCTCTTTTTTTCTTGTTCTCTTTTCCTGTTTTCCGTGTTTTTTTTTTCCTTTTTTATGTCTATTTTGTATTTTGCTTCGTATTATTTTCATTCTCTTTCTCTCAATTTCTCGCTTGCTTCCTCTTTCAATTTTTATACGTGGTTGATGTTGTCGTGTTTATTAAAGACGATAGTCTTTCTTGGGATACTTGAACGCAAAAATTTTCGTCTGGCTATCTGCCCGACGTCCCCTGATTCAGCCACTCGGCCAAACTTTAACCACTTTTTGAACGCCCAGCCAACTTGAACTGGTGTTTGCGTTCATACTTGTGAACATATTGGATCAAAAAGCAAATACTACGCATACCTGAGGCGAAACATTAATATGTAAGTGTCAGGTCGTGTGTTCTTTTATAAGAAAAGACATAGGTACGCAATTCTAAAGACCCTAGTGTCTTTTAGGCTGCGCTGAAAATGCGACGCTGTGCACGAACTGCGACGCTTTGCACGAAAATGCCCTGTGCCGATGATAAGGTGCTGCCACTGGTAGTGGCCCTTGGTCACGGTGTAATGCCCTTGGTTGAGCACAAGCTCATGTTTTTCAATGGCGTCCATTTCTCGCGCAGCGCCTCCTCTATTTTATCCATGCCAGCTAGATGCAGCCAATTCAACGTAGAGTAGGCGCTGTCTGAGGCAAGGCAAAACATAGTAGTACGGCCGGCACAAGACTATCGTCTTTCGACGACATATGCAGCGCAGCACGCAGACACGCGCCCAATTTTTTTTAGGAGTCAAGCTCCTCACGCTTTCATGATGTCCGTTGACGCCGTCGTCGTAGATTCCCGTCGGACCAAAACACAGGTGTTACATATACCATACAAAGACCGTTCGTAGCTCGCATTTAGGTTTAATAAAGACCGTACTCTGCCCGCAATCTGCCTGTCCATCCGTCCGTCCGTGCTTCGCTCCGTCCGTCCGTCCGTCCGTCCGTCCATCCGTGCGTGCGTGCGTCCATTCGTCGACCCATCATCTGTCCGTCCAACCATCCGTGCATCTGTCCGTCCGTCCATCCGTGCATATGTCGGTCCGACCGTGTGTCCGTCCGTTTATCCATGGATGGACGGATGAACAGATATGTGGATTTCATAAACATTCTTTATATCGTTTATCATTTCGTCAATGGAGCTTCGCTCCATCATCAGTATTCACTTCGTGGATCGGCTGCCAAAGTTTTCCTAGCAATTGTAGTAATGTCTGCCTAAACATAATCATCAAGGCACTCGAACAGCAAGTCGAAGAAGACTTCTCTTTCGCGCGAGTGCGCAATCAATATGGTATAGCTGGCTATGCTATAGGTGCTTTTGCCTGCGTTACGCGAAGCGATGACGACATCATACGACAGCCTGGCCCCATAAAGAGCTCTAAACCTAAAATACGAGACCAACCTGAGAATAGTCGCGCCTGTATTGATTAGAATAAAAGCAATTTGTAACATAGTAGCGGTCTTTATTTAAAAAGAGTGACATGTCACCTAAATATTGATGTCATGGTCACACCACGGCAATCCCTCAGTGACATAGTAGTCCACTTTGAGGATGCCCTCAGGCCACTTTATTTTTTCAAAACCATTGCGGAGGTTGATCGGCACCGTGATTCCTATAATTTTGGGTGTACGATGCAACTGGCGCGTGAGCACCGCAACTAGCGTGCGTCACACAGGTGCGTGCGATCACCGGGGTAACTATGAAAAAGATATAACACTTCAGAAGCTTACTTAGTGCTTCTTCACTTGATAGCATTACCTATGCGCTTCTTGAGAGAAGCATGCCATTTGAGACAATGCACACACGAATTGAATCGAAGAAGTCACACTTTCGCTGCAAGGGCGAAGCAGTGAATGTGGCAGCAAGAAATTGGAATGTCACGCGAAGAACGACAAACAGATTGAAATGTGCAGGGCGCTGCACAAGCACAAAGAACGTACGAAAATAATACACAAAGGACGAGCGCGAGCTAACAACGTTCACAGCTCAACACTTAACGCGCTGCTCAAACACAAACGACGCACGAAATGCTCGCATAGGTATACACAGGACGAGCGAGAACTAACAAGTGTCACAGTTGTTACTTTACTGTGTTTGAACAGCGCGCTTCTTTCGCAAACGGGGACTCTACAGTGAGCGAACTGACCTTTGTGCTGTCTGCAACCTAAACGCGACCTTTCCGGCAAAAGCACTCGACGTCCAAAGTGCCCTCATTTTCTCTAGGGGTGACTACGCCCCTTAAGGAAAAGTGCTCGTTGACGTGCGAACGCAACGCATCGAGACGGGCACGCCATATCAATGAAAATGCGGAGAACACGCTGATATTCTCCCGAGATAGGCGTACCGCCAACGGTAAATAGTGTACATAAATAGCTCGCCGTTCGTATGTCGCAGGACGTGGGCTTCCATGGCTGAGCGGTTTAACGCCCGGCGCTGCTGTGCGAGGTCGATTCAGGACGTCGGAAAACATTTTTCTGAATTATTTTTCTTTCCGGCTTATAAGAATATATATATATATATATATATATATATATATATATATATATATATATATATATATATATATATATATATATATATACTGAACACCACGGCTATGGCGATGGCATCGCCGACGGCGAAAACCAGCCGAGAGTGTCCATATAATTGCTTTCACAATAAAACATCTAGTAAAAAATGTCGTCGAAAGACGATACTCTTCTGCCGGCCGTACTAAAATGTTTTGCCTTGCCTCAGACAGCGCCTCTATATTGAATCGGCCGCATCTGGCTGGCATTGATAAAATAAGGGAGACGCCGGGTGAGATATAGACGCCGTGTGGCAGTAGCGTAGAGCAACATGAGCTTGTGCAGAACCCAGGGCCACTGCCAGCGGCAGCACCATATCGTCGGCCGCGGGCTTTTTCGTACATAGCGTCGCATTTTCAGCGTAGCCTAAGAAACACTAGGTTCTTTAGAATTACCTATCTATGTATTTTCTTATAAAGGTACATACCACGTATTCATGTTGCGCCTCAGATATGCGTAATATTTGCTTTTTGATCGACAATGTTCACAAGTATGAACGCAAACGCCCGTTCAAGATGGCTGCGCGTTCAGCAAGTGGTTAAACTTTGGCCGGGTGGCTGAATCGGGTGACTGACAGACAGAAAGACAGACCAAAATTTTTGCGTTGAAGTATCTCACGAAAGACTATCGCCTTTAAAAGCGCCACGCCTGTGCGGAACGCGCAGCACAGTCCCAGCGAAAGCTGGAAGAGCGGCCTTTCTAGTGCCTTGTTAGATGCGAAGCAGCTTAAGGCCGAGTTCACTTCGGTGGTGGTGGTGCTGCGCGTCCTGACCACTTTTACTCCGCATGCGCAAAACCTCTCCACACACCTCCTCTCCTACGCTCCCCCCCCTCTCTCTTAAGCATCCCTCCCGCGGCGTTTACACCCCCATTGCGCATGCGCGTGCCCTCCCCCTCCCTCTGCTCTCCTACACTCCCCCTCTCTCGCCTCGCAACGCCGACGCAGGCAGTGTCTGCTAGCGAGTTTCTTGATTAAAAAAAGCCGGCAGATCCCACACACTGTGGGAATCGATGTAATGCGAAGCAGCCAGGAAGGAGGAAATCATGCTTTACATAAATTGCATGTCATGTTTTACATGTTAGGACTTGTCATTTATGTTCGTATGAGCGCGCCATGGGCGTGACATGCAAGTCATGTCGCATATGACAAGTTATGATTTCCATATTACCACTTGTCATTTATGTTCGTCATACAGTCACGTCACTCAATTCCAAATTGGGTGTATATAGTGACATAGAGTGATATAGAGTGACAGAAAGAGTCCACGACAAAGCTAGGTCCTAAGGTACATAATATCTTTGCTGAAGTCGCCGACTTGTAAAAAGGGTTTGCGTGTCTGGGTGTTTGATATTCATACAGTCACGTCGCGCAATACCAAATTTGGTGTATATAGCTAACGAAACGGCTGTGAGCGTGCCATAAGCGTGGCATGCAAGCCATGTCGCACATGACATGTCATGGTTTCCATATTACCACTTGTGATTTATGTTCGTCATACAGTCACGTCCCTAAATACGAAGTTTGTTGTATATCAAGCTAGCGAAACGGCCACGAGAGTGTCATGAGCGTGGCATGCAAGTCATGTTGCACATGACATGTCAAGATTTCCATATTACCACTTAGCATTTATGTTCGTCGCACAGTCACGTCACGCAATACCAAATTTGGTGTATATCAAGCTAGCGAAATGGCCGTCAGCGCTCCATGAGCGTGGCATGTAAATCATGTTGTACATGACATACAGGTCACGATTTTCATATTACCAACTGTCATTTATGTTGGTCGTGCAGAAATGTCTCATCGTACGAATTTTTGGATATATCAAGTTAAGAAAATGGCCTCAGGAGTACTGTGGCCATCTCGTGTAAATCATGTTTTTCATGACATGTCATTCATGATTTTCATGATATGACCAGTCACTCCTGTTTGTCATACAGTCATGTTATTCCATACCAATTTTGGTATAAATCCCATAAACGATACGGCCTGGAGAGCACAAAGTCGTAGGCGGATAGATAGATAGATAGTTGATAGATAGATAGATAGATAGATAGATAGATAGATAGATAGATAGATAGATAGATAGATAGATATGCTCAAAGTCGCCAAAGTTCGCTAAGAAATGCTTCGCATTTAAAACCGACTGCTCGCGCTGCACAGCCGTTCACTGGCCACCCCGTATATATAGGCACTGGATCTTGACCTGCAATGTAGTGCCGGTGGGAGATTTCTCCTGTGCGTTGTTGAGGAGGAGGATAAAACTTTATCAATGCAAAAGGCTACGTTGCCGCTAAAACAGGGCACCACCGCGTGGTCGGGCCCCTATTCCAAGACACCGCTGGCTCTCGCAATCCTTTCAGCCCTCCTGACCAGCCTCAACAGGTCCCCGAGGGCAGGGCTGGACAGCAATGCCTCCCACCTCAATCTGGTATTATCTATTTCTTGTTCTTCGGTGTGAGCCGTGCATTGCAATGCGATGTGGTAGAGTGTCGGTGTGCTCCCATAACACGGGCATATGTCTTTGTATGCTGTGGGGTGTATGTGTATGATCTGTGGATGTTTATATATGTGTCCATTTGGAGCCTACGTAATGCCACAGAATCCACGGCCGAAAGGTTCTTGTGCGGTGCTGGGTAGAGTCTCCTGAATTCTCTGTAATACTGAAGGATCGCTTTGTAACTGGGATCGATGGGTGTCGGATCCTCCACGGTGTTGCCATCGGCAGCTCGGTAATTAATGAAGCCTCGAGCCGCTTCATCTGCATAGAGGTTCCCAGTAACACTCTTGTGTCCCGGGGCCCAAGTTACTCTTTGGGTATAGCTGATGTCCAGTTCTCTGCTGCTTTGAGTAAGTATCCGGTGTGCCTTAGCATCGATTTTGCCCATCTGATAATTTCTACATGCGGCCTGAGAGTCTGTGATAATTGTCAGCGGAGCGTTGCGCACCATGCCTTCCCTTATAGCTAAAGCAATGGCTATCTCTTCTGCTTCTATGATGATTGCTTGAGAAACAGAAGCAAAGGCTGTGATCTTACCTCTTATTTTGTTTACGACAACCACCACCGTGTTATTGCGATAGCAATTATATGAACACTCTCGGCTGATTTTCGCAGTCGCCGTCTGTCGACACCGTCATGTCCCGGATATGTATATGTATGTGTATATATAAAAAAAAGGCATAAAGAAAAATAAATCAGTAGAATAAAAATTCCAAACCACCTGACCGAGGACTCGAACCAGCGATCCCTCGCTTTACAGCCTGCTGCGCTAGCCAACACAGCCACACGCCATGCCCGTGCCAGCGATATAACGGCGAGCCATTCATATGCACCATTTGCTGCTCGCGGTACGCAGCTCTCGGAACAGCTTGACCATGTTTTCTATCACGCAACGCTTTTACAATTTCTTTCAAATTTAAAGCTGCCCTTGAGACTCATGATGTAGAAGGAAAAAAAAAAGAACACCGGGCACACTTGGCGTCAGACGCCACCGCGTGGCAGGACACGCAGAGGGGTCCTTCCACGTGGCGCAGTTTAAAAGAAAAAGAATTATCAAACAGCGTCGAAAAGTCATATAATCATATAGTCAATCCTTGGCCAATCCCCCCTGAGTGGGTATGAACTATGTCAGATGCAACAACAACAACAACAGCATCGGCTTCTGCATTGTGGACACTCTCAGCGCGTTGCTCAAATACAAACACGTAAGAACTGTGACAGTCGTTAGTTCACCCGTGTCCTGTGTATACATATGCGTCCTTTTCGAGCGTCCTTCTTCGTGCTGCGGCGGCGCGTTGCAAGTATTGCTGCGGCGGCGCGTTGCAAGTCGTTCTTCGTGTGACAAACTCATTTCTTGCTATCGCATTTATTGCTTCACCCTAGTGGCGAAACTGACTTTTTTTGCATTGGCACAGTATGGTGAAGCACCTGTGAATCTTGCAGTATGCAAGAACTTTGTTGTTTTGTCGATATATTACGCTCTAGCTTTTCTCCGCCCTGCGTGTAATGTCGGATCCATGTTTTGTGGTATTGGTGATGCCCCATACAATTCTCTGATGTGGCAGGGTAGATCTTTGGTGGTTTGGTGTGAGCGTATACATTGTTCAAGGCCAACTCTACCAAGACCTCTGCCGGCCGGAGTTTGCGCCAAACGACTCCTCTGCGCTATTAGTTGGCCTTCAGCTAGCTCATCAAATGTATTGTGGAGGCCGAGAGATAGAAGCTTCTCATTTGAAGTGTTGCGTGGCAACCTCAATGCTGTCTTATATGCCATCCGTATTATTTGATCAGCCTTTTTCTCGTTCCTCCCTATTCATGGCATGATAAGGGAGCGAGTATATTATTTTACTGATTACCAGGCTTTTCACGAGTCTGAGGGTGTCTTGCTCCTCCATCCCTGTTCGATTATGAGCCACACGGGCTATGATCCGATTAATCTGCTGCATTCTTTTGCTTATCGTGTTTAAAGTGTGGATACATCTGTTGTTCGATTGTAGCCACATTCCCAGCACTCTAAGTATCGGTCACTCCGGAATAACCTTCCCCTCAAGCCTGATCTCGAGTTTGAGTCCGGGATCAGTTCTTTGTTTCTTGTCTTTTGTGAGGCGAATCAGTTCTGATTTCTCCGCCGAACACTGCAGTCCTCTTGCTTTGTTTATGTTTCTATTATACTGGCTGCCAATTGAAGCTGGTCTTCCTTTTCGCCCAAGTTGCCCTTCGTTATCCATATTGTGATATCATCCGCATATAGGGAATGACGAATGTCGGGAATTTTTTGGAGTTTTTTGGCCACTCCAATCATCGCGATGTTGAAGAGTGTAGACGAAATGACCGCACCCTGTGACGTACCTTTGTTAGGAGGATGAATGACGGTGAATTCAATATCTCCTACTTTGATAACAGCTGTTCTCTGGTTGAGGAAGCTTCGGACGTACTCATACGTCCTCTTACCGCAGTTGGTCTCGGCTAGTCCATCCAGTATCACTTTGTGACTTACGTTGTCAAAGGCCCCTTTTATGTCAATGGCCATGACAATGTGTTCTCCTGCCTTGGGACCGTTGGTTAAGACTTCCTCTTTTAAAAGCAGGAGAATGTCCTGTGTTGAAAGATGTGGCCTGAAGCCAAACATGGTATCAGGCATTAGATTGTTTTCTTCAAGATGACGTTGTAATCTAGTGTTTAGTAATCTCTCGAACACTTTTCCTAAACATGATGTAATAGATATGGGCCTCAGGTTTTTCAAAGCCAAATTTCTTCCCTGGTTTCGGTATCATGGTGATAACAGCGTGTTTCTATTGATGTGGTATCGTCCCTTTAACCCAATGATCATTTATGAAGTCTGTGAGGGCTGTTATAGATTCAACGTTCATGTTTCTGATCATGGCATTTGATATGTGATCTGCCCCTGCCGCTGTGTTCTGTTTTGTACTCGCGATTGCTGCTCTAACTTCTGCTTCCGTGAAGAGTTCATGCATTCCTGGATGTGGATGTCCACTGTAGTTAATTTGGTATGGAGGTATCGAGGCATTGTCACCGAAGCATTTGCTATGGATTGCCTGAAGAAGTTGGTCTTTTGTGCCCGGGTATGAGTGCAGCAATCTCCAATTTCTTTTGTCCTTCGCGTCTTCTTTTGAGTTGGTCAATCATTTCTCTGAGGATGCTCCACGTTTTCTCTGTTCCTAGTGTTCCCTGTAATGATCCACAGAAGCGTTCCCAATTAGCTGTTGCAAGTTGATTAGCATAACTTTCAGCCTCTTGTATAATGTTTTTTATTTTCATTTGGAGTTCGCGGTTGCGTTTCTGCCGCTTCCATCTCTTAGTCAAGCTTCTTCTTGCATCCCACAAATGTAGTAGGTGAGCGTCGACTTCAGGTGTTTTCTCCGTCCACGTGACGGTTTTGGTATGCTTAAATTTTAGGTTTCGCATGGCTTCGCACCGCTTATCTAAATCGTTTATTTCAGCCGTTTTTTTAAACAATAAAAATTCGCAGCGTGCGCGTTAACTAAAAACGGATTGCGGGTTTCTGTCCAATCGGAGTCTTCTGTCTGTCATTGCCCATTAGCAGCGATTGGCATATTCCAGAAGGAAACACCGGTCCATCACTGGGTGCTTTGGGCTGCCCCAGGTTTCTCTCGTGCGCAACACCGCGATTAGCGCTGGCTTCAACGCCGCCGCCAGTGTAAGCGTTAGCGCCCGGTGCTTTACATCTACACATGGTTCCCTTTAGCGAGAGATGGTGTAATTTTTTTAAACACTGTTGGGGCAACCATTACAAGCACACTTTCATGGTACCGACTACGCCATAAATCATCATAATTTTTGTGCAGTGGGGAAGCGTTCTCTATGGCATTATTCGCCATTCTTCGGAAAAGCGCTGCACCCGCTGCACACTTGTAACACACTACCTGCACTTGGTTGATGCTGTGGCTGATGACGATGAAGAATTAATGTTTTTCTTTCTGAGAGATCCGTAAGGATTTCCTTGTACCTTCGTGCTACAAACGAGTGGTTGTCTATTTTTATTAACGATGAAGAATTATGCCGGAGGCTTTCTAAAGGGTTGGAGCATTGAACAACCCACTTGTTACGCAATTCGCTTTGTGTTTTGACTGGTTTTTACTTTACTGTTCTTAATCACTTTACAACGCATGTTGACGCGGCTCCTTACCCGACATGAAGCCTGCATAGCATCAGTGTGCTGCGCAGCTTCAAGCACCGGCGTAGCTCAGTGGTAGAGTTTCGGGGGGCCGCGCAGAGGGCCCGGGTACGATTCCCATTCTGTCATAGTTAGTTTTATTTATTTTTTTTCTAATTTCGCGCGAGAGTGGTTACGGACACCGATGGCGGCGGCGGTGGCGGCGGCGGCTCTTGGTATCGTATGTGCGAGTAACCATAGGCACCGTCCAGCGACCAGAGGGAGCTACGTCGCTCGCACTGCCCCGTCCCAAGTTCACTGAAATTGACCGATAGGGGCACGCCGAAAACAGACGATCGCACGCGTCCTTTGTGTAGTCCGGCCACAATCCACCTAGTCGTGCAGGGAGGGAGACATTCCAGGGAGGGAGACGCGTTCGATTCTGACCGACACCTTCTCAATGTTGCTATTTTTATCCACTAGGCTTTGCCTTCTGGCGCTGCAGTCAGATTGCAAAACTCCACTGCACGGTGCCTATACGTTGCCCGAGCGTTGTCTCATATAATGCAAATTGAGTGACGTAAAGGGACATAAAGTGACAGAAAGAGTCCACGACAAAGCTAGGTCCTAAGGTCCATAGTATCTTTGCTGAAGTCACCGACTTGTATAAAGGGTTTGTGTGTCTAGATGTTTTATATTGTTTCGTCACAATTAAGGTTGTTCGCCTATTGTAAACCTTTTTTTTTTACATCGGCGGTATGTGCCACAGGTATACGGGTGTGTGCCACAGGTTATTGACATGTTATAACCGGCAAGGCAACGACCTGGCCTGCAAGGGACGCTCACCGGCTTACCTAACCTACGCGGCCCGCGCCCCACAAGAACGCGGTCCGGCGCCGCACAAGAGCGCAAGAGACCTCCTTGTGCACAGCAGGGAACGCGTAACGGCGTTGCTGCTGCAAGCTGTCCGCGTCCAGTGAAAACGCTTGACGAGTAACGCGTGCATGGACCGCTATAAAAGGAGCGCGCTCTCTGGCCGTCGCGGGCCCTCTCGTCTCTTGTGAGCTTTTGTAATGTTTAGGTGCGTCTGCACCCTTTGTCTGTCTCCCTGTAAATATGTAAATTAAACGTGTGTTTTTGTCAGCAAGAAGCCTCGCTAGAGTTTTCCTTCACCGACGCCTGGGTGGCAGCTTGTACTCCCCTCCTCGGTCACATGAGACCGTTTATATCTACCCCGGAACGGCGCGAACAGAAATTGGTAATTTTAACGCGAGCGTACGTTGAAGTCGCCGACTTGTATAATGGGTTCATGTTTCTAGGTGTTTTTTTATTTTCTTGTCACAATTATGATTGGTATTAGTCTATTGTTAAACTTTTTCTTTTGTCTCACATCCCCGAATTCGCCCATGACGGACACCGCGGACGGACAAGACTCCACCCTAAGGTAGCTCGCCCATAAATATACGAAGGGGTTTGAGAAGCAGCTGGGTAGGGCCCCTAGTCCAGGGCTCCACTGGGCCTCCTTGGGCCTCCTTTTCCTCGCTCGCGAGCAAGGTCTCCCACTGCCCCATCCTGAATTTTCGTACCAAAATCTGAGGCGTGTTAATTTTGGGTGGCCTTGGGTCACATTCTCACGTAATATGGGTCAGTTCGCTATCTTCCACACCATAGGCAAGTAAGTACCAGCGTATGTGGTTGGGTGGATGACATGTTCTGAGCGCTGGTGCGCATATGTAGTTGACTGCAGGCGGCGCCGCTCGCGCGCTTCTTTTACGTAAAACCTAGCCGAGAATGAGGCGGGGAGTATCGCCGTCGTTGCCTACGCTAGTGTTCCAAGATATCCCGAGGAGTGAGGAGAGCCTAGGGTAGCAGACAGGTATGTGGACGAAAGACAGTCGCTCGGTGATTAATAACCCCAGCTGCACTATCCGCTCTATCGTTACCAGTTTCTGCTATGTCTCTGGGGCACCGTATGATGTAATTTTCCTGGTCTAGGGTTGCACATGAGGCGGCCAACGCAAGCAGGTGCATGACCATTAGTGAAATAACGACACACTGTTTGAGAGTACATGATGATATAAGACCACTGTCTCATAACTTTTTAGATGCGAAGCATCTTATGCTCGGGGCTATGTCCGTCCCGCGTCCCTCCCGCGTCCCGCGTCCGGTCACTTTCATGAAGTAGGGAAGCACCTACTATGCGAACCAGAACACTGTAGTACAATATAAGGCCGTCAACCACCCCTACAGTCACCAGAGTCATGGCCGAGAGAGCAGAGAGGCTACTTAGCAATAGCTAGGCAGGTGGTGTCTGTCGCCCAGGTTGACTCCATTCTTTGATCTTGCTTGCATGTGTTTGGGAGAGGGGGGCTTAGTCCGTCCCTCCTTCCCACGTCCCACACCACCACAGCGCATGCGCGTCCCCTCCCCCCTCTCTCCTACGCTCACCCGCTTTCTCTACTCTAGTAATCCTCTACTCTACGGAGCGGCGTCCCACAGCGCATGCGCGTCCTCTCTCTCTCTCTCCTACGCTCACCCCTTTACTCTAGGAATCCTCTACCCTACGGAGCGGCGCCCGCGTCCGACATTCCCACAGCACATGCGCGTCCTCTCCGCCTCTCTCCTACGCTCACCCCCTTTCTCTCCTCTAGGAATCCTCTACTCTAATCCCCACAGCGCATGCGCGTCCCCTCTCTCTCGTCTCCTACGGTTCCCCCCGTTCTCTCCTCTAGGAATCCTCTACGGAGCGGCGCGCACGACAGTCCGTGCGACAGCTGCATACTCCTCTGGGAGCACCACGGTAGTTCGGCGGTATGAAAATGACGGAGCGCGCCTCATTCTCTCTCCGTGTAGCGCCTCGATGAGCGCCTCGGCCGCTGCCGCGAAACGAGAGCGGCGACGTTTCTCCCGCTCAAACTAACCATCTCCCCGCTGCTTCGCATCCACACATGGTCCCCTTTAGCGGGAGATGGGGAAGTTTTTTTTTGGTTTTGACGGCGAGCGCCACCACTACGGCTTCCCCCGTGTTCGCTAAGGTCGTGTTGGATGAAGCGTAGGTCAGTGTTGCCAGATGGTATTGAGCAAACAAACGAATACTGATCACAAAGGAAGGCAAAAAAAAAAGCGGGAACATAATGATTTTTCTCATTCTTCACAATACTTTTATTATGATTAAAAAATGCCACTCATGTACGCAGGCGATTTTCAAAAATAACCTAATTGCTTTGTACAGCGAAAATATGCGCAACTACGAAGGAAATCACATATCTACTTAGCATTGTCTCCAGGAGAGACTCCATTCAGTTCAAGGCACGTTTGCCAGTGCATAATTAACGTTTCTTGTAATTTCCCTCAATGTATGTTAGACGGAATGTTTTCTTGAATTTCGCCCCACGTATGTTTGAACTCTCAACAATATGCGTGCGCTTGGGGACGGGTCAGGGAGGGAGGGGCGAGCCATAGATTGACTGCCCCATACACTGACATAGGGTTGTGTGTGTGTGGGGGGGGGGGATGCTGAGATGAACCTTCGACCCCTTTGCTAGGGACCCTGCGCACGCCGGCGCACTCGGCTACTCGACAAACACGCTATTAGTGAACGACAAACGTGCATTGGTGTACGTGATGATCACTAAAATAACTTTATTTGCTGGGAAAATGCCAATAAGCCTAAAAACACGCGCCAAGCGACTAGGAAATTCTACAGCCGACTCGCCGAAAGCAGAAGCCGAAATCCGCTTTTAGATGCGAAGCATCTTATGCTCGGGGCTCTGTCCCTCCCGCGTCCCCCCGTCCGCCGTCCCCCGTCCGCCGTCCCCCGTCCCCCGTCCCCCCGTCCCCCCGTCCGGCCACTTTCATGAAGTAGGGAAGCGCCCATTATGCGAACCAGAACACTGTAGTAATATGAAGGCCGTCAACCCTAACACAGTCATCAGAGTCATGGCCAAGAACACAGAGAGGCTGCTTAGCAGTGGCTTGGCAGGTGGTGTCTGTCGCCCAGGTTGACCCCATTCCTTAATCTTGCTTGCATGTGTTTGGAGGGGGCTTAGTCCGTCCCGCGTCCCACACCACCACAGCGCGTGCTGTCCCCCCTCTCTCTCCTACGCTCACCCCCTTTCTCTCCTCTAGGAATCGTCTACTCTACGGAGCGGCCCCCGCGTCCTCTCCCCCTCTCTCCTCTAGGAATACTCTACTCTACGGAGCGGCTCCGGCGTCCCACATCCCCAGAGCGCATTCGCGTCCTCTCCCCCCTCTCTCCTCTTGGAATCCTCTACTCTACGGAGCGGCTCCAGCGTCCCACACCCCCACAGCGCATGCACGTCCCCTCTCTCTCCTCTCCTACGGTCGCCCCCGTCCTTTCCTCTAGGAATCCTCTACGGAACGACAGGTGGTGTGACAGCTGCATACTCCGCTGGGGGGCGCCACGGTAGTTCCGCGGTATGAAAATGACGGAGCGCGCGCGCCTCAATCTCTCTCCTGCGCAGCGCCGCGATGAGCGCCCGGACCACTGCCGTGAAATGAGAGCGGCGACTTTCCTCCCGCTCAAGCTAATTATCTCACCGCTGCTTCGCATCCACACATGGTTCCCTTTAGCGGGAGATGGGGAATTTTTTTTATAAGCGGAACTGGCAACGGAGGCGTTGGTGAATAAACCCGGGCTGCGTACCGAGCCTATAGCGGCCAGCGAAAAGCCATGCGTGCCCCAGCGATCCGCGTTCGTACCGAGCGCGTATGGGTCCGTTGACCCCATACGCGCTCGGCCTTAGTTGCCTGGCTTTGGCGCCACGACGCGCTCGGCGGTACCATGATATCCTGTACGGCCCCCATTGAATAACGTGGAACCGGTTCCCCTTTCCGCTAGTACCTTTGCCCAAATCCATACCACTCCTAAACCGAAAAAACATGAATGCTAACGAGAAAATACATGGTCTACAAAGGCACCGGTCTTCACGTGGGTCACCGGTAGTATGGTCCCCATCTTGGATCTAGGAAGCGCACAATTTGGCACCATTAGGTGTCACTCATGCAGCCGTCAGAAATCTCCTCGCGTAAATGTCACAGCGCTGGCTTCAAGAGATATCTCTCGTCTAGGGAGATCTTTCGAATTGCTTTCTTCTATTAAATGGGTCGCTGACGGCATAAAGTGGAAGTATGCGTTCAGACGTTCGCACAATTACGGAGCTTTTCCTCTACAAAACCGACAAATCACATGCTGAAAATCGTGGCTTAGCTAGAAATTGTACGAGCAAGTGCAAAGGCTGCGCGAATTTTTGAATTTGCTGTTCGTGGCTTTTGGATTTTATTTTATTTCACAGCTTGGTGAAGGTGAACATTTGCATTTTCGGATGGCAGGTTGAATATAAATCAGTTTCTTTTTGTGGTAGAACCGGAGAAACCAGTCAGCGAAAAAAATGTTCTGTGGGCGTTAGGCCGGCCTTCACCTTTTCGTACAATGCTGCGTCTCGCTCGTACATGCTTTTGTCGCGTGACTGAGAGGTTCACCGATGTGTAAATGGGACTTGATGCCTATCATATACCCAGTACTGGTTACGTGTTAGAATGATCTGGTAACCGGTTATGGTGCAATGTATATAACCAGATGATTTCATTTGATGCACGCATATGCTTGCACGTTAAACGGCCGTTTGTGGCGATTTCTTCGTTACACGCGACGCAAATAAATACAAATCCAACGTGAGCAGCAGACGGTCGCAGTGACAATTGAAGTGGCCACTTGCTTTGCTACCCCTCAGCTGGCATACTAGGGATATAGGTCATTCTGTCTTTACACCTTCATGATGCGTACATTTTCAGCTTATTTTGCTATTACTTTTTTCCGAAAAAGCAGACATGCATTGTGCAATTTCTGTGCCTCTTGGCCGCCGCCCTCATGCTTGTAATCCCTGCCGCACTAAGGTGCAGCTACTTCCGACAGGTAATGCTGCACCGACTACTACTACTACAACTATTACTAGTACTACAACAACAACTACTACTACTATTACTGCTACAACAATTACTAGTACTACAACAATTACTACTACTACTACAACTATTACTAGTACTACAACAACAACAACTACTACTACTACTACTAGTACTACAACAAGAACAACTACTACTACTACTACTACTACTACTACTACTACTACTACTACTACTACTACTACTACTACTACTGCTGCGAATACATATACTACTGCTCCGTTTTGCTCCAACTTCCACTTAGTGCTTTATTTACGGTTGCAAGTGGGGGGCACTCGACTCCTCCGCTGATCTCGTCCCCGAGGAGGGCCTGTGTACCCTCCTGAATGCGCACCTTAGCAGCCGAATGTAGCAGCTGTATTTTGTTCTAGACAGGTAGTTTAACGCTGGAAATAAGCCTGTGTAAACAATTATTGCTGGAAATAGCCCTGTGTGAACGCATTCCTAATCCTTGGTAATAAAAAAACACATCACTTTTACTTCGCGTACCTTGCTGTATATAAACAACTAGCCCCCGCAATGCTTGAGATCAGCTGTGGTGCCACCCGCAGGCTAACTGGGGACTTTCGCCTTCGGCTACAACTTCTTGTGATGTAATAATAATAATAATAATAATAATAATAATAATAATAATAATAATAATAATAATAATAATAATAATAATGTATTTCACTTCATTCCGCAGATCATGTTTACTTTTCAAAGAAAGTAGTGACTCCTTGGAATAGCACAGAGACTTTACTTTATGCAACGAATGATAATCTCGGTGGTGTATTTCTCGTTGACCTGACCGGCAGTGGTAAGGCTATGTTCCAACTTCTTATCATTGAAGAAAAAGCGGCCGGAGGGGAGTAGAAGTAGTATACTGCATGTCAACGCCAGTGCACTCTAGCCACATGAGTGCTTAATCTGTGCGTAAAATAATATTTTGTGAAAGGACGGCGAACCGTTGCATATCGGACACTCAAGCGAGCGTTTGTACGCCATAAAATGCGAGGTAATTCTCTTTTGTCAGAAGAGGAAATGGTTTTATGGAGAGAGTAGGGTACGTACTACTTCGTAGGGGAAACAGCACGAAAGACAAGGCCAGTAAAAAATCATATACAACGACACTTGGCGCTGGGTGCATGTGTGCATTGGCAGCCCTTGTTTCGTGCTCTTTCCCATATGATTTGTTCAAACAACAAGCCAAACAGTACACCCTTCGTGTACTACTTAGCGTACCGAAGGTAGTAAATGTTCACAGTGGTTACAGTCCAGATAAAAGGGCTCAAATTCAAATATTTTCGAGTCCGCCGCGGTAGTGTAGTAATTATGGTGCTCGGCTGCTGACCCGGACGTCACGGGTTCGACCCCGGCCGTGGCGGTCGCATTTCCATGGAGGCGAAATGGTAGAGGCCCGTGTACTGTGCGATGTCAGTGCGCGTTAAAAACACCAAATGGTCGAAATTTCCGGAGCCCTCCACTACGGCGTCTCTCATAGTCATGTGGTGGTTTTGGGACGTTAAACCTAAGATATTACTATTATTTCGAATACTTTCTAAATATTGTCTGTGCTGATCATTTTGTACATTCTTGTAACTTGAGAAGCACGAAAACCGGAACCTGACAGCAGGGACTTACTGCTTTATTCGATGCATCGACTGCGTCTCAACACCAGGCACACAACATAAGATGAGGCGATACAGCTAGTTGCCGGCTCCTTATGGCCCCTGCACAGGCGCCACATCATGGACTCGTGGATAGGCGTGGAGGCAGTCAGCATATTAGCCGTAAGCACCGAACTTATCAACAGATATCATCGAGCTTGTGCAATGCTCAACATCATCATTCCGCGTAAGTATTCAGATGTAACGCACATATGGAGTCAAGTCATGGTCTTTTGGAAGCGAACGACATGCACTTTTGAATGAAACACAGAAACCACTGAGGCTGAAGTTGTAGCTCAGCCTAATACCACACTATACGCGATGGCAATCTTTGTGGTGTGTTTTTCAGCCGATGAGTCATACTGCTGTTGCGACCATATATGCGACCAGCATATATGGTCCATAATAGCATAAATGCGACCATAATATGCTGAACAAACTGAATGGCTTCACGAACAAATTAACCCACTAATTTTACTTGCATCATCCGTATTTTTGATTACTGTAGACGTATATTTTGTCCTCTCCCAGAGACATTTGGGAAATATGTGAAAATTCGAAGGACATTTTGTTGGGCATGCGCTAGTACTAACAGGCCCGTTGCGCGGCTGCAGTGAATTTTACACACTGTTTGTCAATCGCGAACGCATACCACAGTGTACGCCCTGCACCAAAGTAGTTTTCAAAAATCACAGGAATTCTTTTAAAAGTGTGAAAAATTAACAGACGACGTTGCGGTAAAGAATTGACTTTTGAGTCACGCACGAATATATTTTTTGAGGTGAGAGCTGCCGATCTCTATGTTTAAAGATCGCGTTATGAGATACTAGAAATGTCAAGTGAATGCACCAACTGCGAGTCCACTTCGTCCTTGTGGCGTTAGCGTGAGCGGCAACGCACAAGAGACGTTAAAAGCAAGCGTAGGTGGCACTGACGAGAAGAATGGAAATGCCAGCAGCGGCACCTGTAGAACTTTAGGGAAACGGAGGCTCCACGCTAGCACGTGTTATAGCCTTCTATAAGTGGCTACGTGGTCTCATAGCTGCTTTCCGCATCCCTGTAGGTCCATGTATGCTTTCGCCTTGACGTTCTCAGGAAGTTATAAGCATCATCCGTAACTTCTATCAAGTGCGAAGCACTTTACGGGGCCGGGCTGTCGTATGATTTAGCATGCTGTCGTCGACACTTGGCCTAATGCTACATCTGTAGCATATTGAGTGGACGCTCGCACTAAGGAGAAGTATTCGTCCTCTTGTTCTTCGAGCGCCTTGATGATCATCACTGATTATCACCGCAAAAAAAAAAAGAAACTACGGCGCTTGGTCTAACGAAAGCAAAATGACGTATCAAATTAGAAAAAAAATAGGATGCAAACGCGAAATAGTCAGACACAAAAAGAGAAAAAAATAGGAAAAAGTATAGAAAAAGCAAGAAAAAAAGAAGAAATAAATAGAAATAAAAAAAATGCAAGCAAATACGGGAAAGGAGAAAAACAAAGTAAGAGACGAGGAAAAAAAAAAGAACACCGAAGAGAAAGTAAAAAGGCTCACCAGCTCCACACTTCCTTCAGGCATGGCACCCCCAGTGCGAAGCTGTCCAAACTTTTTTCAATGCAGAATGCTTTCAAAATTTTACGCGGTGTTTCGTAGTTAATCCTGACAATTTTGGCGCAGAAAAACACGCTTGTGAGCACGCGTAAAAGTACGCAATCATGTAGTTTGATAGGTTACTACTATGCTGCTCCCTCACTGGTTTATTAAACTACCGGTCCATGTAGTTTATAAAGCCTATATAAAGGTTTTCGCCAAACAGCGTAATCGTATGCCGGACGTGCGTGTTACCGTTCAGCGTTCGCCATTTGTGAAGATTGAATAGGCAGGCATAGGCGAAATTTTTTAATCCTTTTGATACGTATTGCGGGCACAAAATGTTATAAAAGAGGTAACCCCCCATGTCACTCATTCTGTGTTGTTGTCCCGAAGGAAACGCGAACATGGTAAACCATGCAAAATTTGATGAGTGCAGATTTGGACATATTGTTTCATCATCATCAGCAGCAACAGCATCATCATCAGCCTGACTGTGCCAACTGCAGGGCAATTGCCTCTCCCATCTTCCGCCAATCAACCCGGTCCTGTGTTTTCTGCTGCCACGCTATACCTGCAAACTTCTTAATCAAATCTGTCCATCTAATTTTCTGTCTCCCCTCACGCATTTGCCTTCTCTTGGAATGCAATCATTTACCCTTAATGACCAGCGGTTATCCTGCCGACGTGCTACGTGCCCGGTCCATGTCCATTTCTTTTTTGATTTCAACTATGATATCCTTAACCTCCGTTTGTTCCCTGACCCCCTCTGCTCTCTTCCTATCTCTTAAGGTTACACCTATAATTTTACTTTCCGTCGCTCGCTGCGTCGTCCTCAACTTCAGTTTAACCCTGTTTGTAAGTCTCCAGGTTTCTGCCCCATGGGTGTGTACCATAGAACGCATTGTTTATGGAGTTTTAAATGAATGAAGGTTATTTCAAACTAGTCCGGCAGTTTCCCTCGGACGAGGCGGGGGGGGAAGAGGGGATTAACCCCTGTCCTGTCCAACCCTCAAGATACGGAATTTCGATGTGTTGCCAGAGCTTAACCGAGAAAAACAACGACGCACACACACACAAACACACTCACACCACACACACACACACACACACACACACGCACGCATGCGCGCACACACACACACACAGACACACAACAGAGGAAAAAGGGAAACAAATTTTGATACGGAAGGACAGACGGACTCCCTACGACATCTCGCAGTGAGACACAAAAATAGCATGGTTGAGAAAACTACAAATATAAATTATTCAATAAAGAGCGAAGCTCTCAAACCTTCAGGTAAAACGTCCGCCGTCTGCGAAAATCCCTCCACACCGTTCGCTATACCGCGTATGCACCGATCAGCAGCCGCTGCCGATACATGACCACCGACGCAGACAGCCCTGTGCATCCGCCGCGCCGAGTTTGCCCGGCGTGGCGTGAGCCGAGTACGAGCGACTTAAGTCCCACCGTTCTACCAGGGGTACCACAGCAGGTTGGCACGTTAGTTTCTGGTACTGTTGTTAGGAAAATTCTTTCATGGTTAACTCTTGTGACAGGCAGCGGTTCCACTCTACTCTGTCTACGCCAAGGAATGGCCTAACGCCAGCCAAAAAGACCATGGTAAGTCCGTGAACGATCAGCTTCGCATTTGCTTAAGCTTTACACGACTAGTATTAAACTTCTTCATTTTGTTTGCTGTTTTATTCTAAGGAAATATTTTTGTTCCCAGTGCAAGACACAGTGTGAGCTTTTTCAGAGATTCTCAAAAAGTTGTATCGTAATGTATACCTACAAATAGATAAAATAAAAGAACAGAAAATATAAAGAAAACGTGACGGCATCAACATTGTCCTAGAACCTGACCAACGCGGGAAACACTGTCGACACGAAAATGTTTGCAGGCACTAGATATCTCATTCATGCTTTCGAGAGGGAAAACTATGCTAGAGAAATTATCGGGAATATAAGCCAAAAGCTGAACGCTTCCAAAAATACAGTTCCTTGATACAAGAAATGATCGACTTTCAGCGGTGCATTACTGTATCGAGGACATTTAGGCAGCCATCGGTGTCTCATTTTTCACTCCCCTCTTCCATTACCCCAGCGTAGGAGGGCATGTGCCTGGTTAACCTCCCTGCCTTCCCTATTGTTATTCTTTCTCCGTTCCATTGGTGTCTCGTTGCCCACTATCGTATTGCCAAAATCCGCTATATAGCATGAGCGAACATGGCTGTCTTGCAGGATCTCTGTACTATCACGCACCAAGATTATAAAATAGACAAGCGGCGTAACGCGAAGCAGATTTAGTACATATTGTTCACAGTTCGATGGAGTAGCCCTAGCCAATTTATTCGTTAATCAGGTTCGAGACATGAGCCGTAATAATTTTGCAACTGGACAGGTTTTCAAACAATAATGAAAATGTTGGTGAGACCTTTATAAGCACGTTTCAGTGATACCTGGCTGCGCTATTTTCGTTCCACGCATTAATGACATCCTCATTTTTTTTTTCGGCTGAAAAAAAACAGCGAAATGTGAAAAATACCACGTGACTGCACTCCTACTCGCAAAAGCAAGTAGGGAAATTATTCTCGATGTGCCCATCTTATGAATAATCAATTGCTCTTTTCGGTGGCGGCTGAATGGATGGATGGATGGTATGAGTACCGCCTTTATGACGTGGTGGTGATGTGTTCCAGCAGGCTCGACAAAAAAAATGGATCTTGGTTAACTCAGTTCTGCCTGGGTGCGCGTGGTGAGTGGTACGGTTAATCTTATTGTTTATCTTTGTTCTCTGTATGGTTACGCTTCTCGAGGCGTGCGGCTCGTTCTTCATTCGTCTCCTCGGCTCGTTGCCTCCTCTTGGTTGCCTCCTGGCTTCTTTCATTCTCTTCCACTCACTTTTAATATGAGCCGACGAATCCCCCCCCGTGCTCCCCTTCTACACATACGATGGAACGCCGGCTCCCACTCTGTTGTCGCAATGCATTTTCATAGGCTGCTTCACTGCCGTCATGCCAGATGGCGCAGCGAGTGGCGCTGCCAGCGGCGGCTGTTGCTAGGCCATGGCTCAGCTTGCGGTGCGGCAACCGGCCACAGCGAAACGGTCAGAATAAGGCTTTGTGGCTGTCCCTGCAAAATCTCTCACCGTTTTGTTCTTATGTTCTCCTAATGCCTTGTATACTTTGATTAAATCGACCCTACGACAGGAAAAAAAACACACATTCCCAGCCCAGTTCTCTGTCTTTTGAGCCAGAATTACCTCATTTTTCCTAATATATATTTCTGTCCTTTTTTTCTAGCTTTCTGCCACCAGTATTATAACCGTCTGTTGCATATTTCTATCGCGGGCGTGTTCAGCTATCTGTTGTTGTTCCTAAAAGCCTAGGCTTCATGTAGGCTGGTGATCAAACACTCACCTGAGTGCATATCTTCATATTTAATCAGAATATGCTCCGACGTTTCCTTATCTCATCTACAGCATGTGCATTGTTCTTATTATGTACGAAATCTCATTTTACACCTGCGCGTTTTAACGCAACCCGACCTCGCTTCGAAAAGGAAAGCGCTTCCCCTTGATTTATCATAAAATGCTTCTCTCCTTATTTCGTTTCAGCCCTTTCGGCAGTTACTCAGAGCCAGCTTTTCATTTATATCACTGCCATTCAGTAAATCCTATCCTTCTCTCTGACTTTCCGCTTAACGCTATTTGTCGCCATAGGCGTATCGCTTACACTGCCAGCCATACGTATACTAATGAGCCTCCTAGTTCTTTTTGTCCAATCTCTGCCCATGTACTGACTTTAATAATCCTTAGCCTCTCTTCGAACCTTATTTTGCTCTGAGCTTCGTTCACCTCAAAACTTGAAACATTCCATATCATCCTTTACAGCCTTATTTGTCGTCTGCGCCTGAGCGCCTAACGCGAGGAGTCCCACAGCCTTTCGATTTGCATCAATTCCTGATTGCACCTCACACCGCATGCACACGACTGTGTTCCCCAATGTAAGTCCCGAAATCATTACAGCTTTCCACAAATCTCGAAGCACCTCGTACTTATTCTATGCCCATAAAGCCCTGTGCTTCGTTATAGCAGCATTCCTGTTTCCGTTTGCTACTGATGCTTTTTTCTGTACATTGATGTATCTATCAACCTTATATAACGATGACCCAAGATACTTGTATTCGCTTACCTTCGGTATTCCCTGTCCCTGTATTGACACCATCTGATCACTGGCATCATTAAATATTATCAGTCCACATTTTGTTACACCAAACCCGAGTCCTAGAGCTTCACCTCCCCTTCCACATATATCCGCCAGCCTCTGTATATCATCTCGACCGTCTGAAATTAGGACAATATTGTCAGCATAAACTGAACCTAGAACGTTCTGCTCCATCATCACGGCGGCCTGTTTGCATGAGATATTGCAACTAAGTTGCTACCTTCTAGGACTTTTTCCATCCCCACCATGTACAGCATTAGTAACAGCTGGGGCAAATGGCATCCCTGTCCCAGACCCTTGCGAACAACAACGTTTTCTTTGCTACTAAAATGGGGGTTTCGTACGTCGAGCAGGTTTATTTGTTGCTCTGCGCAAGGACCTTTCTGAGGCAGGTCTAACTGCTGGCGAGCGCGAGTACGAGCAACAACCACAGCCGCCGATCGTCGTCCTCCTCTTTCTAGCAGCGTAGCGTCTGCCAGTCGTATTCAGTACAATTTACTCCCCGCGGAATAAGGAGCCATCCTGGTGACCTAGGGTCCAGAAAACACCGGAGAATCGTAGCACTGCTTTAGTCGGGACACGTGGACAATTTCCCGGCCACGACGGCGATGGTCAGAAGATGGTTCCAGTGGCTCGATGAGGTAGTTCACGGGCGATGTTTGCTGAACTACGCGGTATGGACCGTGGTACTTGGCGATGAGCTTCGTGGAAAGGCCAGGTGCAGTAGATGGAACACGCAGCCAGACGAGACAGCCAGGATCATACGAAGTAGTGTCAGTGGATGCGTCGTGGTGGTACTTCTGGCGCCCTTGGTCTTGGGTGGTGAACGAGCGTGCAAGTTGGCGGCATTCTTCAGCATATGTTGCTGCCTGGGACAGAGTCGTGGACTCTGAGGCGTCGGGTCGGTACAAAAGAATAGTGTCCATAAGACAAGACGGCTCACGTCCGTACAGGAGAAAAAAAGGGGAGAATTCAGTAGTGCTTTGAATGGCGCTATTATAAGCGAACGTTACAAACGGTAGTACGCGGTCCCAATTGGAGTGGTCTGACGAGATATACATGGACAGCATGTCCCCGAGAGTGCGGTTAAAGCGTTCCGTCATCCCATTGATTTGAGGGTGATAGGCGCTTGTGGTGCGGTGCACGACGCGGCACTCACGCAGCAAGGATGTGATGACGTCCGAGAGAAACACACGACCGCGGTCACTCAGCAACTCTCGAGGGGCTCCATGACGAAGTACCAAATTGTGGAGAATAAAAGCGGCAACGTCTTTTGCTGTAGACGAAGGAAGAGGTGAAGTTTCGGCGTACCGTGTGAGGTGGTCGACGGTAACTATTATCCAACGGTTACCGTCTGCAGTGCTCGGAAGGGGACCGTAGATGTCGAGGCCGACGCGGTCGAATGGCCGCGCGGGGCATGGCAAAGGTAACAAGGTGCCGGCGGCGTATTGCGGGGGAGTCTTGCGTCTCTGCCATGTGGATTATGCACGCACGTACTGTCGAATGAAACGGTACATGCCACGCCAGTAATATCGAAGACTTATGCGAGAATAAGTCTTGAGGAAACCCGCGTGGCCGCATTGTGGGTCGTCGTGGAACGTAGAACATATTTCGGACCGGAGGTGTCGCGGAAAGGCGAGTAACCACTTACGGCCGCCGGGTGTGTAATTTCGGCGGTACAGTACATCTTCACGAATGGCGAAGTGCTCGGCTTGCCGACGCAATGTCCGAGAAGATGGAGAACGGGTCCGACCAGACAGAATGTCGAGAACGGAAGCAAGCCACGGGTCCTTGCGTTGCTCAGATGGCATGTCGGAGATGATGAGGGCGGTGGTGTCGTAGGGAGTAAGTGCGAAGCAGGCAGATTCAGGAGACAGGGGCGAACGGGAGAGGGCGTCTGCGTCTGAGTGTTTGCGGCCAGAGCGATACACCACGCGGATATCGTATTCTTGGAGGCGTAACGTCCATCGGGCGAGACGACCACTTGGATCTTTGAGTGACGACAACCAGCACAGGGCATGATGGTCAGTCACGACGTCAAAAGGGCGCCCGTACAAGTAAGGCCGAAATTTCTCTATCGCCCAAACAATGGCAAGGCATTCCTTTTCCGTCACAGAGTAGTTGCTTTCCGCTTTGCTAAGTGTTCGGCTAGCGTAGGCAACGACGTACTCCTGGAAACCATCTTTCCGTTGGGCAAGAATAGCACGTAGCCCGACACCGCTAGCGTCTGTGTGGATCTCAGTGGGTGCAGATGGATCGAAGTGTCGCAGAATAGGAGGCAACGTGAGGATGCGGCGCAGTTCATTGAATGCCTCGTCACAAGCGGGAGACCATGCCGAAAGATCTCTGGAGCCAGCGAGGAGCGTGGTCAAAGGAGCGATGATGGTAGCGATAATGCGGACAAAGCGCCGGAAATAAGAACAAAGGCCGATGAAGCTTCGGAGCTGTTTCATGGTAGTCGGTTTTGGAAATTCCGACACGGCTGTTAGTTTGGTAGGGTCAGGGAGAATGCCGTCCTTCGAAACCACATGCCCTAGGATCGTAAGCTTTCGAGCGGCGAAGTGGCACTTTTTCAGGTTCAGTTGCAGTCCCGCG
Organism: Rhipicephalus appendiculatus; assembly: GCA_030522465.1. Classification (NCBI taxonomy): domain Eukaryota; kingdom Metazoa; phylum Arthropoda; class Arachnida; order Ixodida; family Ixodidae; genus Rhipicephalus; species Rhipicephalus appendiculatus. The sequence goes on along the minus strand of JALIZH010017274.1, from coordinate 9,841 downwards.
CCGGAGAGGCAAGTAAGAACTTGCGCCAGGCGGGTTAAATGGGACGCAAAATCAGTGGAAAAAACGACAATGTCGTCTAAATAACATAGACAGATATTCCACTTCAGGCCCCGAAGAATCGTGTCCATCATCCGCTCAAAAGTAGCGGGCGCATTGCAGAGACCGAAGGGCATGACTGTGAACTCGTAGAGGCCGTCGGGCGTGACAAAAGCAGTTTTTTCGCGATCGGCCTCCGCCATAGGTACCTGCCAGTATCCAGAGCGTAGGTCTAAGGAACAGAAGAATTCTGCTCCCTGTGGCAGTCCAAGGCATGGTCGATGCGGGGCAGGGGATAGACATCCTTGCGCGTGATTCGGTTGAGACGGCGGTAATACACGCAGAACCTGATAGATCCGTCCTTTTTCTTCACCAGCACGACTGGTGAGGCCCAAGGACTGCTAGACGGCTGGATTATTCCACGTGTCAGCATATCATCTACTTGTTCATCGATGACCCGGCGTTCGGTAGTGGACACACGGTAAGGACGCTGTCGCAATGGTGCTTGTTGACCGGTATCAATACGGTGAACAACTGCCGACTTTCGACCTAAGGAAGGTTGGTCGTGGTCGAAGGAGGCTCGAAAACGCTGGAGGAGGTTGACAATCTGTTTCTGCTGCCCAGGCGTGAGCTGGGAATCGACGGCTTTGCAGAATGTCCTTAGGAGCATCGGAGTCGGTTGCAAGAGTGACGGCACAAGTTGGTAGCGAGCCCCGTCTCCAAGCGTTGTTTCTTCGAAAACACAATCCAAAGGCTCGAAGCTCCCGACACACTCGCCGCATAGTAGCAGAGATGGGCAGGCAGAGATGTTGCACGCGTAAAGTGCCGCAGAACCATTGCAAAAGTTGATGACGGCAAATGGAAGCACGAAGGTTTGGTGACGCGCATTACCTATAGAGGGTTGAAACAGTACAGTTGAGTCAGTGGCAGCAGGCGCAAACACAGGTACTAGAACGGCCGTCAAAGGTGCGATGTGGACGTCAGCAGCGGCAAACACTTTAGGGGGGACTGCGGTCGTCGAGATCAGAGCATGGAGTCGACAATGTGAGTTCAGCACGAGCGCAGTCTACGGGGGGCCTGATGGGTCGCAAGGAAATCGCATCCTAGAATGACGTCGTAGGATGATCGCGGAAGAACGACGAACTTGAAGGCATACCGAACATTTTGAATTACAATACGAGCTGTACATTGAGCAGAAGGCGTGATGAAATGCGATGTCGCCGTACGCAGGGCAAGGTTGGTAAGCGGCGTGGTCACTTTTCTCAAATGGCGGCACAGTTTCTCACTGATTACAGAAACTACGGCTCCTGTGTCGACAAGTGCACGTACGGCGATACCTTCTACTACTATATCAATTTCGTTGGGCGGATAAAAAGGAGGTCTTGAAGAGTTCGACGACAACGCAGTTCTTGCCTCCGGAACTGCGGCTGTCAGTTTTCCTCTCGTGCGGGGCTAGGTCGGCGAAGCATCGGGGAGATGGATCGGCGACGGGGCGAAGACGAACGGCGGGAGTCGAAAGGGCGTCGTGGGGAAAACGAGTCGGCGACAGCAGAAGTAGGTCGTTGAGAATTCTGGGCAGCCTGATAATTGGAGGAAGGCACACCGTCCTGGGACTGGAAGCTGCGACGTCGACAGTAGCGGGCTATATGCCCCACAAACCCACACGCGAAGCATATTGGCCTATTGTCAAAGGTGCGCCACGGGCTCACGACAGGAGGTCCAGAGGGCGACGTAGGATGGGGTACCGTGCGTGGGGGCGGCGGCGTCGTGTAGAAGGACCCGGTGGCCCGGTAGGAGCCAGAAACAGATGGGGCTTGTGGTCTGGCAGCGACGGCCGCGTAAGTCGTAGGTCTTTGAGTGACGACAACCACGCAAGTCGCGCGAGGCGCCTACGCAAGTCGCACAGGCGCTGCCACCATCGCCACCTGTAGCGACAGGTGGCGATGGTGGCAGCGCCTGCGCGACTTGCGTCTCAGTGACATGACGAAGACCTGGGTCGACGGATGTCACTGGTTCAGGTGATTGGGCGACAAGGGAAAGTTGACGCGCCACTTCCTCGCGGATGAACTGCTTGATCTGTGGCAGTAAAACGACGTGATCAGCCGCGACGTCGTTGACGAGTGCGGAAAGCTCAGCTGTATCTTCGGCAGCACGACGCGTAGAGACACGCTGCCTTCGCAACTCGTCGTACGACTGACAGAGTTGTACCACGTCGGCTACACTCTGAGGATTCCTCGCGACAAGCATTTGAAACGTGTCGTCGTCGACTCCTTTCATGACGTGCTTTATTTTGTCCATTTCGGCGAGCGAGGGGTTGACGCGCTTGCAAAGGGACAATACATCTTCGATATAACTCGTAAACGTCTGGTCCCTGCGCTGGACTCGACTACGCAAGCGCTGTTCCGCACGAAGCCGGCGCACGGCGGGACGACCGAAAACCTGGGTGATGGTTGCCTTAAAGCTCGACCAGGTGGTGATTTCAGCTTCATGGTTCTTATACCAGAGGCTGGCCACGTCAGCGATGTAAAAGCGCACGTTCGTGAGCTTGTCGCAGTCGTCCCATTTGTTCGAAGCGCTTACGATTTCGTAGTCAACGAGCCAATCCTCGACGTCGTGATCATCGTTGCCTCGAAATACGGGTGGGTCGCGTTGCCGAGGCACGCCAATACAGAAGACTGCCGTTGTTGCGGCAGCTTGCGAACGACCAGGAGCAGTCATGTTGAAAGGTGAAGGTAGCGTCCGATTGCGAAGTTCCAGGGTGAAGGAAACCCCGGCTCCTCCACCACTTAAAATGGGGGTTTCGTACGTCGAGCAGGTTTATTTGTTGCTCTGCGCAAGGACCTTTCTGAGGCAGGTCGAACTGCTGGCGAGCGCGAGCACGAGCAACAACCACAGCCGCCGATCGTCGTCCTCCTCTTTCTAGCAGCGTAGCGTCTGCCAGTCGTATTCAGTACACTACTTTTAAGGCGAAAGCCTTTAATATCTCATGCTCACGTCCGTCCGGTGTCCGTCCGTCCGGTGTCCATCCGTCCGGTGTCCGTCCGGCGTCCGTCCGTCCGTCCGTCCGGCGGTAGTGCTGGTGGTGTGCGTCCTCACCACCCTTACTGCACATGCGCAAACCCTCCCCCACACACCTCCTCTGCTGTGCTTCCCCTCTCTTTCCTCTAGGTATCCCTCCCGCCCGCGGCGTTTACACACCCATTGCGCATGCGCGTCCCCTCCCCGCTCTCTCCTCTAGGCATCCCTCCCGCGGCGCTAACACCCCCATTGCGCATGCGCGTCCCCTGCCCCTCCCTCTCCCACGCTTCCCCCTCTCTCTCCTCTAGGCATCCCTCCCCGCGGCGTCTACACCCTCACTGCGCATGCGCGTCCCCTCCCCATCTCTCTCCTCTAGGCATCCCCCCCCGCGGCAACCACACCCCCCAATGCGCATGCGCGTCCCCCTCCCCCCCTCTCTCCTCTCCTACGCTCCCCCCTCTATCGCCACGCAACGCCGACGCAGGCAGCGTCTGCTAGCGAGTTTCTTGGTTGAAAAAACCGACTGCTCGCGCTGCACAACCGTTCACTGGCCACCCCGTATATATGGCAATGGATCTTGACCTGCAAGGTGGTGCCGGTGGGAGATTTCTCCCTGTGCGTTGCCGAACGATGAAAAATTCGCAGCGTGCGCGTTAACTAAAAGCGAACTGCGGGTCTCTGTGTCCAGTCCGACTCTTCTGTCTCTCATTGCCCAGCAGCGATTCGGATGTTACAGTAGGAAACAACCGTCCATCACTGCGTGCTTTGCGCCCCCCAGGTTTCTCTCCTGTGCAACGCTGCGATGAGCGCCAGCGTCAACGCCGCCGCCAGTGTAAGCGTTAGCGCCCGCTGCTTCGCATCTACACATGGTTCCCTTTAGCGGTGGATGGTGTAATCTTTAAGGCGAAAGTCTTTAATGTCTCATGCTCACGTCCGTCCGGTGTCCGTCCGTCTGTCTGTCTGTCTGTCTGTCTGTCTGTCTGTTTGTCTGTCTGTTCGTCCGTCCGTCCGTCCGTCCGTCCATCCATCCGTCTGTCCGTCCGTCCGTTCATCCGTCCATGTCCGTCCGTCCGTCCATCCGAGCTCTGGCACTGAGCCAGGTGGCCGCCGGGATGCGCAGACGGACGCCGGTCGCGTCGCACTCTATAGCGCTCGCGCTTTGCTTGCGTAGCGTCGCTGTGACCAGAGTTTGCAATCATTCTGACCGACGCCGTCTCAATGGACCCAGGCGTTCACGGAATACACTTTCCAATTTACAAAGGATCCGTCAACTTAAGAGCTGGAACGCGGATGGCGTTTGCACGATGCGCAAAGCGCGAGAAAATACTAACGCATGCGAACGGAGGAAGATGAGTCTCGCGTCTCGCTGCGATTCGCGGTAAAAAATTAAAGAAGAAAACACGCACCCATTAGGTTTGTGTCTTATGCCACTGAGAGTGTAAAAGAAAAAAAAGACATGGCATAATCAGTGGAATGGCCACACGCTTTCGCCGAACACACTTTGGAATGTACAAAGTGTCCTTCAATTTTTCCTTCCCATTCTAAGCAAACAGTATTTTCTCGGTATATCTACCTCAAAAGCTGTACACAGCTGTCTCCTGATTTCCCAAAAAATGTCCTGATTAACGTTGTCATATGCCTCAGTGATATACAGGGTGTTTCAAGAAATGTATCCAACATCCTCAAAAAATTAGGAAAATGCGATATTTGCTCGTTGTCTACACAATTGTATTTCCGGTAGAGGCAGGCATCTTAACATGGTTGAAGACATCATTTGCGCCAGTAATTAAGAAAGTTAAACTAATTAACTTTTTTAATTAGCGGAGTTAGGCAGTTAAGTCGAATTGGAGAATTTTAGTCCTTTGCGCGAAACACCCTTTGCAGCTTTGAGACTTTGAAAAAGCGGCCTCTAGTAATTATTGTGGCGTAATGAAGTTCAGGCAAATTTAACGGCGAAACTGAAATGGAAGCACCGATGAGCGCAACAAGCAGACGACTAGAATGACGTCACTGTTCAAGACAACGATGACAAAGGTGCAGTTCTTCCCCGTTTGTTAAGGTATTTGCGTTATGCGTGCTGTTATTGCAAGCGCAGCCCACACACCCACACAACGAAGTCGGTTGATGGTTGATATAACGACACTCTTTAATTCTGGACGTCTCAGAAGAATATGGCAGTTGTGCTCTTCGGTGTTTCGGTTTCACCGCTGAATATGGGAGAATTGATTGCTTTTTAATTATTACAAAAAGCCGCTTTTTCGAAATCTCAAAGCTGCAATGGCTTCTTCGCATGAAGGACTTAAATTCTTCCATTTGACTCAACCGCGTAACTCTGCTAATTGAAAAGTTAATTAATTTAACTTTCTTAATTACTGTCCCAAATGATGTCTTCAACCATCCTAAGATGCCTGCCGCTACAGAAAAAGGAATTGTGAAGAAAGCGAGCAAATACCGCATTTTCCTGACTTTTTAAGAATATTGGACACATTTCTTGAAACACCCTGTATAGAAGTTACACGTATAGGGGCCTGTTTTGTATTTTAGATATTCCTGATATTTCTATGCACTGATTAGCACCGAATAGATGATCGTATAACCGCCTGCCTATTCGTTATTCATTCTGAAGTTCTTCCAAAATATCATTATGGTCTGCCCATGTATCTATTGTTTATTGTACTGCCTGCGTCGCCACACTCTATAGTACTGATGTAATTGTTATCAGTCTATACGAGCAAATCTTACAATTTTTTACCTTGCCTTCTTATAGACTAGGTTCATTCTATATTTTCCCCAACTATCTGGTATTTTTCTGTCCTGTTAGCGTTTTTCTGCGGCTTTCAGCAGTGCTTCTATTAAAAAAAAACTGATAGGTTGGAGCTCGGCGAGCAGCGCGCCCCCTGTTTCTGGGTCTCCTTCCGCATTGTCATTTTGACGCCACGGCGCTTTCACAAATCTTAACGCAAATTAGAAGGGCGAAATGCGCTTCAATGTAACAAACACAGCCTCTGGAAATTCGCTTTTGGTCATGCAAATCATGGAGACCGTGCGTGAACTCGAATCATGTGATCGCATTAGCCCTCGAATTAGGGTTAATGCGGCCGCGCACCTAACTCACCCCGTGAAGGTCGGTATGCATTCCCTGCATTTTTCTAAAGCTTCAGGGACACGTGCAAGGGGAGTGTTCAGTTGCCGTACATTTCTTCCTTTTTCTTCTTGCATTGGCATTATGTTTAACGGGTGCCGCGTGTGTACGTCTTCAAGAGCACAATGAAATCACGGCTCACCGCTTTTTCAAGAAATTGAATCCGCTCCGGTGAAATGGACATGTACATTAGACAGGTATCTCGAGAACAGCTCTTCGTGTCCCAGGGCCTATCACTCTAAGAAAAAAAGTACTTCAGGAGCATTTTTGCAACAAGACTATAATCCATATTTACCTCGCGCACTTTCTTTGCGTTACCACCATAGTGTCGCCACGTCCCGATCACGAAAAGCGTGTGCGCTATCAGCGTGACATAGCATTTTTGATAGGAAACTGGCGAGAGCCGGGTTTTCAAGAAAGGAAATGTGAGCGAGACAGTGGCTATTATAGTTGGGGTTGAATATCTCTCGCGAGAAAGATAGATATGCAGTTCTTATTAATTCATTTACTCGCAATTAACTGAAGTATTCGGTGGACGACCAAGCATTTGAGCAATCAATACAGGAGCAAACAAAGACACAAGCTGAAAGTCATAAAAAATAGAACACAAGAAACAGCTCATGACGGCCAGCGCAAAGAAAACTCGAACGAGGAAAGAAAACGGCAACACAAGCGCTGACTAGCAACTGAATGTTTGATGGAAAAAGATTGCGGAAATATATGGGCAGGAAAGAGATTAACAAAATAGCACACGCCGCAAAGATGACCAGGAGAGAAAAAACTCATACGTAGACTAACGCGACTGCGCGCTTTCCAGAAAAGCCACTTCTTCGCCTATTAATACGACAGAAGGGCAGCTCACGCACGTGTCTCTCTTTTTTATCATTTCAATCACCTCCGCGATTTCCCGAGTCCGCTGGTCCGTGTTCTGTTTGCGCTGGCCGTCATGAGCATTTTCCATGTCGCCCAAATGGCTACCCTCTTGGAAGATAACAGAACACGCGAAAACAACAGCCCTATAATTTTAGACGCAGCGTGACAAAATTAAGCCAACAGTGCGGCAGAATGATACGCAACTCACTAAAGAAGCAAAGTTACCTTTAATAACCGTTCACAATCCACGAAGCACCATCCATGAGATCCCTTTACGACGGAACGATTGAGCTGTGTTGCTTCCTGTATAATTTAGCCAAAAATTGAAGGACACTTTGTACATTCCAAAGTGTGTTCGGCAAGAGCGTATGGCCATTCCACTGATTATGCCATGTCTTTTTTTCTTTTACACTCTCAGTGGGATAACACACGAACCGAATGTGTGCGTGTTTTCTTTTAATTTTTTTACCGCGAATCGCAGCGAGACGCGAGACTCATCTTCCTCCGTTCGCATGCGTTAGTATTTTCTCGCGCTTTGCGCATCGTGCAAACGCCATCCGCGTTCCAGCTCTTAAATTGACGGACCCTTTGTAAATTGTAAAGTGTATTCCGTGAACGCCTGGGTCCATTGAGACGGCGTCGGTCAAAATGATTGCGAACTCTGGGCACAGCGACGCTACGCAAGCGAAAAGCGAGCGCTATAGAGTCCGACGCGACCGGCGTCCGTTTGCGCATCACGGCGGCCACCTGGCTCCGTGCCAGAGCTCGGATTGGCGGACGGACGGACGGACGGAGAGACGGATGGATGGACGGACGGACGAACAGACAGACAGACAGACAGACGGACGGACGGACGTCGGACGGACACCGGACGGATGATAGCATGAGACATTAAAGGCTTTCGCCTTAAAGATTACACCATCTCCCGCTAAAGGGAACCATGTGTAGATGGCTAGATGCGAAGCAGCGGGCGCTAACGCTTACACTGGCGGCTGCGTTGACGCTGGCGCTCATCGCAGCGTTGCGCAGGAGAGAAACCTGGGGCGGCGCAAAGCACATAGTGATGGACCGGTGTTTCCTACTGGAACATCCCAATCGCTGCTAATGGGCAATGAGAGACAGAAGACTCGGACGGGACACAGACCCGCAGTCCCCATTTAGTTAACGCGTACGCTGCGAACTTTTATCGTTGGATAACGCACAGGAGAAATCTCCCGCCGGCACTACCGTTCAGGTCAAGATCCAGTGCCATATATACGGGGTGGCCAGTGAAGGGTTGTGCAGCGCGAGCAGTCGGTTTTTAACACGAAAGTGTTTTATGCCGGGGTCCACCACGGCTCCTCTGACGTATTTCCGTCACGGATATGACGTTGTCAAATGTAAACTAAGATACTGAGATCAAAGAAAAAAAATCACAGCATATCCGCGGAGTGAATGATGATGAGTGGGCGAAGCTCCGGAGGTACATCATCAAAGACGTGATGGTGGGTGGCTGCATGTGGTCAAACGATATGCATGTGAGACCATATCGCGATGCCATGTGTTGTATGGAATCCCCATCGTCATCGTCATCAGCGTCATCGTTATGATGCATCGTGGGTACATTTCATGTGGTGTGCCGTGATGGCAGCGCCATCGTCATCACACCGGGAGATACTGCTGGTTACGCAGGTGGCTACTACGTACTACAAACTACAAGGGACGCACGGCCCGATGCCATGTGTTGTATAGCATGGCGATCGTCATCGTCATCACGCAGGTGGCTACTACTACAAACATGGGACGCACGCCCCACGGCATAAGGAGCTTCGCCCCTAAAAAACTAGAAGAAAACGATTCCTGACCGGGCGTCGAACCTGTGACTTCTCGCCACACAGCGCGCGGCGCGAAACCACTCGGCCACGAGAGCGTACGTACCTTAGCTTGCTAACGGGAAGCTATTTATATACACCGTATACCGTTGGCGGCCTTAGAGCTCCTCGACTTCAGTGCGTTTTCGTCATCAGTAGCGAGATGGCGCGACGGTGGCACGGAGTGCGCGCTCTAAAGGTTGCCGTGCCTCTCGCTGCGGTGAGCGCGCGCCTCCACGGGGCGTGGCCGCGCATACGCGCGCACTTATCTCCTGATCGGGGGCATGGGGGTGCTTTCGTTTTGTGCTTCCACCGCAAGTTTGCTATGAAGTTGCACTGATTAAAAGTGCGCGAAGGTGTCTTTGCTCAGCGCAGCGGCCGCGTTTACGATAGGAGCACGCTGCTCACACACGAAGTAACAATTATGACAGTTGTTCGCGCTCGTCTTATGTGCGGTCGTTTCGTGCGTGTTTGTGTTAGAGCTGCGCGCTTCAGATGTCGAGCTGTGACAGTCAGTCCGTGCTCGTCCTGTGTGTGCTCGTTTCGTGCGTCCTTTCAGCTTGAGGTGCACGCAGCAAGTTTCAAGCTGCTTGCCGTTCTTCGCGTGGCATTTCAGTTTGTTGCTGTAGCATTCATTCATTCAGCCTTGTGGTGAGACAATGCACAATAAACGCTCAACTACCTGTGCGAAGACACGCGTTGCACTTTCGTGTTATACCGATTCCTTTGACAGAGGGATCAGCCATGTTTTTTTCAACCAAGAAACTCACTAGGAGACGCTGCCTGCGTCGGCGTCGCGAGGTGAGAGGGGTGGCGTAGGAGAGGAGAGAGAGGGGAAGACGCGCATGCGCAGTGGGGGGTGTGGACGCCGCGGGCAGGGATGCCTAGACGAGAGAGGAGGAGCGTAGGAGGGGAGAGAGGG
>JALIZH010017273.1:0-61995 GCA_030522465.1 Rhipicephalus appendiculatus | reverse complement strand
CGTAAAAAAATAGTGGCTGCAATAAAAACATCAGACCCATTCCGCTGCTAAACCTCTGATGCAATGACACCAGCATTTTTCAAATTGTACGAAATATTACAAGGAAGAAACGCAAAAAACTGTTTGATCCGTGGCTTAACTGCGGCACCCTGTCGTGATACAACGGAGACAATACGCTCCTGCACTTCCAAAATTGAAAGGGCAGGCGAGGAATCATTTCATACATAACACAGCAAATATTTCGAGAACGTACCACTCACCTCCCTGCTACGGAAAACAGGATTATACCTCTGCCTGCGCAAATACGCGCTAACTAGAACATATGTTGGGTTAGCGACGAGCACTGAACAAGCAATATTATTTTTTCTTGCCGCACTTAACATAAAAAAATAAGTTGAACGCTTCATAGGCGCAATTGTTCCGAACTAGTTCCTGATAAAAAAAGTTCAGATAGGGCTAACGAGATATGAACCCGGTTGGTGAACTCAAAATAAAAGTGGGAAACGCACCCTCGTCTGACCTCGAGTGTAAGGTAACCATAGCAACGAGGCAATAATAATGGAGCGTCATAGCAGCACAGGATAAAAAGCAATGCCGCCTTTAACGTGTAACGTGGAACAGCTGTTACGTTACAACTTTGGCTCAGTATCGGTGGGCTTTCAGGTTAGTTTGTGTGTAGACGCTACTTCACATCAGTTGCTGCTACGAACCAAAGTTATACGTTAAAAAATTTGGCTCATTAGCGCTACTTAGTGTTCGCGCACTTCCTGGTTACTTCCGCATCGGAGCAGGCATGCTTCGCATATGTCGAAATTGAGAAGATTACCCTGAACCAGGCAGAGCGGTGTCGTCTGAAAGCTTCGTGCGACACTTTTCGTAATTATCATCCATCTGCCCGTACCGTGTGCCTCACAGCGACACACCACCATGCCCGCTTTATTCTCATGCGGCTAACCGCCTCCCCCGGTCCTCAACGACCGAACACTTTGAGTAGCCTACGGCGTAGCAACCAGGATTTTTCCGATGGCCGCACCGCACAAGTTTTGAGGTACATTAATATTTTTTTTCTTTACAGCGGAGATGTTAAGGTTTTCGTTATGCCACGTGGCGCGACTGACATAAAAATCATCATCATCATGAACCAACACGCGCTTCTTCGTCTTCGGCTTCGCTCCCAGAACACGTGCGCCGATTAGTCTGGCGTGATATGGGATAACTCTGACGGGCGAGAGAACGAGTACATTACATAAAGAGAAATGAAGAGATATAAACAAAGAGAAAGAGAAAAATAGACGAAGATAGGAAATCAAGAGCGCAAAAGATAGAAGGCGAGAAAACACTTACAGAAAGAGAGAAAGAGAGAGACTGAAAGAAAGGGAAGATAGATATAAAAAAACGCTAGAAAGACCGAGAAATAGAGAAAGAGAGAAAGAGCTGGAAAGAAAGACATACAAAAAGTGATAGAAAAAAGAGAGAGCAGCTATAACCATGTATACTACAGTATCGCCAGTAGTGGGAAAGGGAAGTGATAGTGGAGAGGAGGTGAGAAGGCACAGCATAATATAGTCTCCTATTGTACAATGTGTGGGAAGGAGAAACGAAGGTCAGGAAGACAGAAAGGAGGAGGGCAACGCCACCAGCTCTGCTGCTTTCTCAGTGTTCGCACTACTACTGCGTATAGCTACTCCATTTTCACACAAGCCCGTTCGCACAAGCACAAGCCCGTCGCGCCCAAAAAGCATAAAAGTGCCTTTACTCCCTTGTGGGCCGGAGTAGAGGTGGAGAAGGTGTTCTAGCAGCACCTGCTCATGAAGTGTCTGATATTCCAGTCTTCGTAGTTGCGTTGTAAAATACTTCTTTCCCAGGCAAATCGAGCAGAATGAAGAATGCCACAGCGAATGGTCTATGTTTTCTTCAGTGCCGCAAACATCATGGTTAGAAATGCAGTATCTTTATAGGGACCAAGTCTTGCGATACAACTGGGAATAAATTTAGTGGTGACGACTCTGTGTGAGCATTCTAACCTTTCGACACCTCACTGATTAGTGAGCGAACTCACTGACAACTGAGATATTGTGGAGCTACGGCTCGCAGCTCTTGGTACAAACAATTGTGTTAAGTCCATGTTAAGTCGGTGGTGTAATGCTACTGTGTGATATATGGCAAAGTTGTTTTATTTTCGTGGACGAGCGTGCTGCATTGAAATTAGACGCAGATGTATTTTGTGAGGATTTGCAGCATGTGCACACATACGCATTGCACACACGTATAGGTATAATTTCTCAAGAAATTCGAGGCAAGTTCTGCTTTACGTTTACTTACACCAGAGTAACGCGAAACTACTGATATTGGGGATGACAGAATATTACGGTCTTTTAGCATCCGGCTAAACAAACATTGCCTAAACGTGAACATAATAATGATGCATTGCTGATTAATTTGTTACCTACCTCTCATAAGACTTCATGTAGAGATGGTGTGTACAATATGTTAGCTCGGCGTTTAGGCGATTTCGCTGCCCAAGCAAAATTACGTTCCACCCGCAGGTCTACTTAATTATCTAGGCTACGGGAGCATATTACACAGGAATGAAGATTAAATGAAGAATGCATCCATATGCCCATGTTCTTTTGCTTCTTGCTTAGCAGCAAAAGAAAATCCTCAGCGTAAAAAAACGGACAGGCCATATTTTCACCGAAAATTCGTCGAGATTAGTGTTTCTTTTTTTTGTTTACTTTTATTTTCACATATTCGCGATATTCTCCTGCTTCACAGCGAAAAATATGACACACGAAGCAATTCTGTTCCCTTCCGATGCACACGAGTGACAGCCGCGGTAATCTACTATGCAAACGCTCATGGTACATTCCAATCAAGGCATAACCTTGTCAGCCAACACTTCATTTTCCTACCGAAAGTCTAATCACGGGAGATTCCAAAAGATTGACTGAGAAGTGCACGTTCAATTATCTGCCGAGTTCACGAAACGAAGTTTATTGGATTACTCTGACAGATCGCAATCTTGCCAGAAGCTTGAGACCGAGCTAGAAATGTAGAATCATATTAGTAGAATGATTACCAGTAAGTAACCTTTCTGAATCCATCACAGAGATAGAAGATGACCACTATGAGATTTTGTTTAACCTAATAGCTTAATCACAATTGAATCCCCCGTGGTAGATCCCGACCGAGGTCAGTCGTGCTTTAATAATGAGATTTCCTTGAAAGTGGTTAGCACGCAGTGTCAAAAAAGCATGATTGAAACTGCCTTTTCCGCGAAACACGTTCAACGTAAATCTGCGCCGCTCTTGCGGCGTCTCTTGATCTCCGACTTTGTATTCGAAGCACGGCATGTCACATTTCCTCGGCCCAAGCCTGCTAATACGCGTTGTATAATGCTGAAGAGCGAAGCGGCCCTGATATTGCGTCACCGAAATTAGGCCCGCGAAGAGCCCACCAATCCGGGTGAACGAAATCTCGCGGACAAGATTGGGAAAGAACGTTTGAGGATTTCGTAGCTTAATGCTCGCTCTAAAGCACGCCTCGGTTGCTTGCAGTTCCGTAAGCTCCCTGCTCAAGTTCTGACTCTCAGCTCTTCGGAAGATACCTCGATACACTACGTGGCCTGAAGAGCGGAATCCACAGACGACTGACACACTGCTATATTAACGCTGGTCGTTCTGAACCCCTCTTTTGGACATCCAATGTCACAGAAGTGGGACAGATCTAGATAATGAGGAAAAGCGATCGGGGTGAATAGTTACTTCGAGCAATATAATCCGTAAGCTATCCAAGTAGATTTATCTCGTACACTCGTATAGTCTTTTCAGAATGACATGCTATTTAAGCCCAATTAAAACATCCGCCAAAGGGATAACACTCTGATACAAGGATCTTACGAAGCCGTTTGTAGGTCAGGGAGTGCCAGAGTTGCCGCAATTCGAAGCATTTCAGTTTATACTTGAGGTACGGAGGTACGAGCTTGTATGGTATGCAAGCAAGCCGTCATGGAAATATAAATTGATGTTAGTGGGAGATGTTATAACGTGACATGAAAAGTGCGAAGTGGCGTTCAGACGAAAGTTAAAAGTACACGCAAGGCAATTCTAACATCATGCACGCATTTTGTGAAGCCCACAAAACTTTCAAGTTCATTCGAAAAATTTTGCTTAGGCTTGGGTCTTTTTTTTATTGTTAAATAATTATTTATTTATTTTAAGTTTTTTCAAGGTACTAACAAACCGGCCTCCTCTAGCTTGAAACAGTGTGACGACACTGAAAACTTTTGACTGCCTAATCTCTCTTCTAATGGGAACACGTTTACCGCTACTGCGAAAATTCTCTGGGGCGACAAGTTTGCTTAACGTGTCTTATTCGATGCTAAATATTTCGTTTGTTTTTTAAAGCAAAAGCTTTAGTCCCGGCAAGGTCCTTGTTCGTTTTGTTACCTTGTGTCATTCCTCTGTGTGCATCTATGCATCGCATCGTTACGCTTCAGTATGCCTTACCAACTAGGCCCTTGTGGAAGCACTTCTGAAACCTGGAGAAGCCTCATCAAATGCTAAAAGTGACCTTTGGCATCGGACTGCGTCAACACAAGTGAGCCAAAAGAATAATCGTAAAGCGATGACGTATTCATGACCTCAGGATAGCGCCACATCAAGTGACGTCAAATGATGACGTTATCACACGACATCGCCGCTTGGTGAAAGGTGGACCGATCACGCAGGCACTGCAAAACCACGTGCGGCGCAAAAAGCTTCCACTTCCTCCGATCTCAGAGGCACTGCAAAGCTACGTTGAGTGTGCAAAATTTTTCGGACGGGGTCAATACACTCGACTGAGAAGAAAACGATGGTTTTCGCCTTCCAATCGCCTTCAGGCAAATACCTAATGAATCGTGTGACTTTTAACAATACTCTCGTGAAACTCTAGCAGTTGCCCTTCGTATCACGAAAGACAAACGCTAGTTACACAATGCACTAATAAAATTACATTTCTTCGACATTACTTTATGTCTGTTATTTGAAAGACATTGTTGCAATAACACTTCACTCGGAAAAACACGAATATACTTTATTCTTATGAGCCAATAAACCGGAATGATTACTGCTCTCCGCTATACGATATTCGTACTTGCTGTTCAGTGAACCTAATCTCTCGAGGGCGTTACATAATTAAGAGCAGAGATCCATTTATTCGGCTACGGATCTCGGCTGTCTACACAACTGTCACACTTGCCAACGTTAAACTGCGAGAAATACGTGCTTTTCGAACATATTGCTCGCGTTCTTTTGAAAATATTGACCCATCATTAAGAAGCTTAATGATGGGTCAATATTAACTTTTCCTTTCATTTTCATTCTATATTTACTGCCTTCAGGGCGTTTGGCATCATTGATGATCAATAGTGTAGGGCTCTTCTCAAAACCCAATGGACAAAGTTGGACTGCTAGTGACTTATTACTGGAAATATATTGACCGGCTTTGCAAATACGTCTAGGTGCGAAAAAATGTAATGAACTGCTTCGTTCGCTAATATGCCGGCAAGTGTGTTATGCACGTTGAGTAATGATTTTCTATGTTTTCTAGTTGGCATCCTCACAAAGGAGTGGGCTTTATTAAACAGGCAATGTCCGCGAGCATGGATGTAATTATGTTCGATATTATAACCGCTGTGAAAGAAAACATCGAAGTTATCTTTTAAACATCGCGACGGCTAGGCGCAGTTGAAAATGGCACAATAGTTCTCATCAATAAAATTTTCAAACAGGAAAAGTACCTATAGCAATTCACTGCGTGACATGCATATCGGTTCACTACAAGCAGTGATTGATGAAACGCAAATCCGGTGTTCCCTTTCACTTTTCTCTCGACTGCGTCTGAAGAATTAAAACTGAAAAAAAAGAATATACCGAAGTAAACACTTTTAAATAAGGAGCACTTTATGGGGCCGGGCTGTCGTATGCCGTGATCTAACGATGTCATCGTCGCTTGGCGTAACGCCGCATATCATATATAGAATCGCCCTAGCATAACTTTGGCACTCGCTCGCGCTCGCGTCAAAGCCATGCAGTCGCTATGCTACATAATCTTCTCTTTGGCGCGAGCGCCTGCTCGCGTCTTGTTCGTCTTCTTCTTCGAGTGCCGGGATGATGATATTAAGTGCGGAGTGCTTTAGGAGCCAGGCCGAACACAGGCAAAACCATGTATAAAAATTGGGGGAAAAAAAAGAGGCAGCAAATGAGAAACAGACAGACAGAGAAAGAAAGAGGAAGATGGAAAGAAAAATAGAAATAACTCGAAAGATAGAGAAAAAAAAGACAGAAAAAAAAACCAGAAAAGTTCAAGAAGAAATAAAGAGAGAAGGAAAGAAAGAAAAAAAACTAAAGAGAAACAAAGATGGCTGCCCAGCTCCACACTTACCTCAGGCTTGGCACCACTAGTGTGAAGCTGCCTTAATATTTTGTGTATCTTCCCGCTTAGAATTTCCATAACCGGCCTTCTTGTCCTGTTTTTTTTTTTCGGTTTTAATAATACGCCCACCCATTATTACAGCGTATCACCCTATAGAGCTCCCGAAGGGTTTAACGACCGTCCGTATTCATCATCGTCATCATGTATGAAATAATTCAAGGCCTACACAGGGAATTACATATGAAATCGGGGGGGGGGGAGGGGGGAGGGGCAGGCAAGTAAATATCATAAGGACCTGTCACGATAAAAGCGCAGTGTTTGCAGAACGTCAGTGAAAGAAAGTACACAGCAGACAGCGTTGAACAGAAAAGATAATGCAAATAGGAAAGTATGAGAACTCTTACACGTGGTTGTTTGGAATACATGAACAAACAAAATTACCGTAAGAGTGCTTTCAGCCGAACAAAACATTATTGAAGCAAAAAACCTTATTGAAAAGAAGAAGCTTTATGGGAGAACAGGTTGGTGCGAGGGTCAGCTAAATAGAGAAGACAATAACACTCTGAATTTGACTGGTGCTCTCCTGAACAGCAGATTAAGGAAGAATGTTCCAACGTTCAATCGGAACGTTGGAAAACAACGGAACAATGGCATTCGGGGCAATCGCGAACCATGTGCTGGAGTTGCGTGCTAAAAAACACCACCACCACTGACTGCATGCATGCGTGCAAAGGTGCGACGCCTGGCGATATATGTCAACGACGTCATTCTTGCGAGTCTAGCCCGAGAACCTGTGCATGGCGATTGGCTGCTGGCTCTCTTCTCTGGCATTTCGCCGCGCGTAGCAGCTGACACCGAGGTGCTGTGACCTTTCTGTGGTTGTCGCAACAACACGTGGCTGCTATTTCGGCACTGCTGTAGCAGTCTGCGCAAGCGGGTCGCCCTTGGATGGCCTAGCTGAGTTATTGCGAGTGCCACGCTCCTAAGGAGTTTTAAAGAAATGCTGGTGCTGAAATTACTGCTCAAGAGTGAAGCGGTACCCCTCCCCCCCTCCCCGAAAGATGACGACTGCGGCCGCCATCTAAGTAGAGGGGCACGATAAACCATCGGCGTTCAGCGAAGTACAGGAACCGTGTTTTTTCTTGCATGCTATTAGAAATTTATTGTGGCAACTTTATCGGGTCAAGTACTGCTGAAAGTGTATCTATGTAGCTACGCATTTTGGCTGGTTGGTTCATCATTTCCAGTAGAAAACAGCGCTGCAAGACGGGACGAAGAAAAGGACACAAACCGCGGCGCCCCACCATGTAGTAGGGTACGCATTTGGGCTGGTTTGTTAATGATTTCCAATAAAAAACAGCGCTACAAGACGGGACGAAGAAAGGACAGCCCCGTGGTTTGTGTCCTTTCTTCGTGCCGTCTTGTAGCTCATAGTGAACAGCGCAAAAAACACGACACAAAGAAGAGACTGCACAACAGAGACTGCACAACAAAGAAAAAGGCTCACAACAGCGCTCGTGTTGTGCAGTCTCTTCTATGTGTCGTGTTTTTTGCGCTGTTCACTATGAACCCCAACCAACTAGCCCAACTCTCCCTTTTGCTGCAGTCTTGTAGCTCTCGTTTCTATTGTATCTATGTGTCACTAGTTTTCCTTAGAAGCCTCAAAGTCATGGCAAATTTTGTTGGATATCAAGTGACTGACGCCTATCTCGATGAGATGTTTCTGACGGCAACACCAATATTTTATTTCTAATTAACGTAGTATTTGCACTAACAGATAATAGCCACTTGATTTCTAAGTGCGCACCACCAGAAAAGAGCATGTTTCCAACTTCTTGGTAGAGGGGCGGGGGGGGGGGGGGGGGGCAGAAGCTGGCGTTGCTTTTGATGGCAAAGCGTTGCGAGATTCAGACATCTTTTAGATGTGAAGCATCTTATGGCGAAGCTTAATCCGGTGGTGGTGGTGGTGGTGTGCCGCGTGGCCTCCCCTTACTGCGCATGCGCAAACCCTTTCAAAAAAATAAAAATAAAAAAATAAAAAAAGCCCCCCACCTCCCCGAAGGGAATCGTGAGGAAATGCGAATGCATTTCGCGCGCGCTTCACTCCATTTATATATGGTGGTTGTGGTTCGAAGAAGGAAAAGGCGCCTAATTTCTACAGCCCGGTCGGGAGCACGGCGCAGCGCCCTTTTTTTTGCTTTTTCTTGTTTTTTTTTAATTTTTCAATTTATTTTTTTAATCTTTTTTTTTCATATATAGCTCCGCCGAGCTCCGCCGCAGACCGCTTTTAGTTAACGCGCACGCTGCGAATTTTTATTGTTCAACAACGCACAGGAGACATCTCCCACCGGCACCACCTTGGAGGTCAAGATTCATTGCCATATATACGGGGTGGCCAGTGAACGGTTGTGCAGCGCGAGCAGTCGGTTTTTTCAACCAAGAAACTCGCTAGCAGACGCTGCCTGTGTCGGCGTCGCGAGAGGGAGAGGGGGGAGCGTAGGAGAGGGAGGGGGGCGCGCATGCGCAGTGGGGAGTGTGGACGCTGCGGGCAGAGATGCCTAGAGAAGAGAGGGGGGAGCGTAGGAGAGGAGAAGAGAGGTGGGACGCGCATGCGCAGGGAGTGTGGACGGCGCGGGCAGGGATGCCTAGAGGAGAGAGAGGGGGAGCGTCGCAGGGGAGAGAGGAGGGGAGAGGCATGCGCAGTGAGGGTGTGGTTGCCGCGGGGAGGGATGCCTAGAGGAGAGAGAAGGAGAGAGGAGGTTTTTCATTTTTATTTTTTTTTAAGGGTTTGCGCATGCGCAGTAAGGGCGGTCACGCCGTATACCACCACCACCGGATTAAGCTTCGTCATAAGATGCTTCACATCTAACACCTGCCGGCGCGCACACCTCCTCAACCTATCCTCCTCCTCCTCCTCCGCGGACAACGCCAACGCCGCACAACGCCAACGCCGGATGCCTGACATAGCCCTGACTATGAAATGCATTCGCATTTAAAAACCTCCTCTCCCCCTCTCTCTCCTCCAGTCATCCCTCCCCGCGGCAACCACACCCTCACTGCGCATGCGCCTCCCCTCCTCTCTCCCCTCCTACGCTCCCCCCTCTCTCCTCTAGGCATCCCTGCCCGCGGCGTCCACACTCCCACTGCGCATGCGCGTCCCCCTCTCTCTCTTCTCCTACGCTCCCCCCCTCTCTCCTCTAGGCATGCCTGCCCGCGGCGTCCAAACTACCACTGCGCATGCGTGTCACCCCCTCTCTCTCCTCTCCTACGCTCCCCCTCTCTCGCCTCGCGATGCCGACGCAGGCAGCGTCTGCTAGCGAGTTTCTTGGTTGAAAAAACCGACTGCTCGCGCTGCACAACCGTTCACTGGCCAACCCCGTATATAAGGCAGTGGATCTTGACCTGCAAGGTGGTGCCGGTGGGAGATTTCTCCTGTGCGTTGTTGAACAATAAAAATTAGCAGCGTGCGCGTTAACTAAAACCGGACTGTGGGTCTCTGTGTCCAGTCGGAGTCTTCTGTCTCTCATTGCCCATTAGCAGCGATTGGCATGTTCCAGTAGGAAACACCGCTCCATCACTGCGTGCTTTGCGCCTCCCCAGTTTTCTATCCTGCGCAACGCTGCGATGAGCGCCAGCGTCAACGCCGCCGCCAGTGTAAGCGTTAGCGCCCGCTGCTTCACATCTACACATGGTTCCCTTTAGCGGGAGATGGTGTAATTTTTTTTAGATGCGAAGCAGCTCTTTGACTCACGTGTGTAACGCCGTACGTTACGTGCGTCCGTACGAATGCGCCGCAACGCGTTCCGCTCGCCGTAGGTGTTGGAGCGTTGCCAAGTAGGTCACGCCACAGCTGCGCGTTGACGTCACGCTCCCCTCGCACGCTTCCCTCGCAGGTGCGCGCTGACGTCACTCTCTCCCTCACCCGCAGCATGCTCGCGGCAGCGCCCGCAGCTGCCGGCTGCTCCGCCCGCTCGCAACACCTCTGACCCGCCTCCCGTGTCTTTGCGTTTCAAACGAACGTTTACTCGAGTAAACGCTACACCGAGTTTCGCTTCAAACCATTCTTCCAGCACCCGCGTCGACGCCCGTTTCAACCGGGTCAACGCCGTGCGCACCGCTGCTGCTTCGCATCCCATCAGGGTTCTCTTCGGGGAGATGATCCAAGTTTTAGGGGCGAAGCTCCTTAAAGCGGCACCCGTTCGTCCCTCGTCGTTGTCGTAGTCGTAGTCGTAGTGCGTAACAAGTCTTACGCTTTGACCTCCAAGGTGGTGCCGGTGGGAGATTGCTCCTGTGCGTTGTTGAACAATAAAAAATTCGCAGCGTGCGCGTTAACTAAAAGCCGAATTCTTCTGTCTCTCATTCCCCATTAGCAGCCATTGGCATGTTCCAGTAGGAAACGTTAAAAAAAAAAGCCGACTTCTGCTGTCTCTCATTCCCAGTAGCAGCCATTGGTTACCTCCAAGGTAGTGCCTGGTGAGATTTCTCCTGTGCGTGATTAAACAATAAAAATTTTGTTCAAAACGCCGTTGGATTGATGAAATAAACCAACGAAAGACGCCAGATGTTTTCTAAAAGCGAAACGAAAAGACGCCAGATGTTTCTAAAGCAAAACGAAAAGACGCCAGCTGCTTAACGAAAGACGCCAGGTGTTTTCTAAAGCAATGGTTTTATAATCAAAACCATATCGCGATACAGGTTTGTAGTTGACGATGCTCGTTGCCGTCGGTGTGTGCTCGTATGGATAAGGATGCCGCTGCAACCAGTGCAAGAACCACTTAGCTTACATTTCACCGACCACAAAGCGGTCATAATGAAAGGACAACGGAAACCAGCAATAAAAGTTTGATAAAACATTTAAATCGTTTCACGTCATTTTTATCGGGCGAATTAACGGAAGAAATTTCACGGTTTAACCGATGATTACTTCCAGGAGCTTCGCCCAATCTCATCATCATTCACCTCGTGGATCTGCCGTCAATTTTTTTTAACCTCCTTGAACGCACACCATCCCCCACTCTTCTACAACCGGTTACAACCTAAGAAAACATGTATGCTACGCCCACAGAACCACGGCAAGCCCGCCATTCAATCGTGAAAGACCCTCGTGCTAGCTAGTTACCGCTCGAAGCATTAAGCATATTTTCTCGGCTAATGTCAGTGCACATATGAGTAGTTAAAGGTCCGTTGTTACTACCTAAAACATTACGTTTGGCGGAGCAGTGATGTCAGAATCTCTGCCAAAGTTTACCGGAATGTTGAAGTTTCTGGCCTAGAACCAGTGGCACAAATGTGTGTCCGTAGGGAAAAGTGAGCTATCTGAAATAATGGTGGACCGTTTGACATCACAAAATTCAGTAAGCAGCATTGCGAATTTTTTTGGGAGGGACACCGGTGGTGGTGGGCGGAGTTGGTATCTTTTTCGAAGATTGTAGCCAACTATGGGGAACAAATTCTTTGACTCTAAAGCGAGCACTCATAATCTTGACCCCAGATATCAGCTCTCGGCTGCGCCAGTGCAGGCAAGTACGAGTTTTGGTACTTCACAGCTGTTGGCTAGCAGAAACTGGCGACAAGGATTCGATAAAGACAGACTGCGGAGGCAATTGTAGCGGTTAGTTCTTGAATGCAATAGACTTGCACCGGGGGCTACATACCAATAGCGATATGCTGACTGTGCAACGATTTTGTGTGTGTGTGTTTGTGTGTGTGTGTGCGCGCGCTCTGGCCCTCCCTCTTTCCCTCTCCCTTTAATTTTCCAACTGTCCTATCCCATTCACCAGTGTAGGTGAGCATACCAGTACTTCCAGGCAGGTTAACATCGCAGCCTTTCCTCTCTCTCCTGTTCCTTCCATCGTCCCATCTGACCCAGTAAAAATTTATGGGGTTTTACGTGCCAAAATTATGTTACTATTATGAGGCACACCGAAATGGTGGACTCTGGATTATTTTTTATACCAACTGGGATTGTGTAACATGCATATTTAAGAAATTTAGGGTTCTTTGCGCCCATAACAAGCCTGCCTCCGTCGCCCGCGCTTTTCACTTTCAGCCATACAGTCTGAAGGACGCCGCGCAAGGGCCTACCCTAGGGCCTGAACTCTAGGGCATCGGGCCTACACTCGAAAGGCGTTTACGACAGACCTCATACTCTTTTGGGTGCTGAGATCACAGGCTAGTTAATGGCGAAAAGAAAGAATAAGTATATTACCATCATCTCTACCACTTGCGCTGTCGTAACAGTGTACATGAAAGGAAACGTGTTTTACCTGTACTGCAAGAAAGTCACAAGGTGGGAGGAACGCCGCAGTCCTAAGTGCATTCATCATCCGTCGAAGTTTGTTACAACATATGTGACTTCGCCAAGTACGTTGAGAAAGGTGCCCCAGAGGAATAGGAAGAACTAAAAAACAAGAATGAACCAGTGTTGGTTCTTTCAATCTCTCGACGATGACTTACACAGCACGAAATAGTGGCAGGCCTGCTTACTGCGGCTCTTCACTTAGTAAGGACTCTCATGCTTCTCCGCGAATCGATCTCATACGCGTAACCAGATCCCCGACGGCTGTCGTGCCACACGTATGGGTCACGATATTTTTCGTGTTTCGGCGCCCGGTCTGGGTGCGAGTGAAGACCCGACGACGTCACCCTCGAAGTACCGACCTCCAGCGTCCCGAATTTTCTCGCTTTTTGTCGGGCAACACATATCGCCAACACATGAAGTTGCTGAAGCAGACACGATTCGAAATGCAATGTGCAAAAACAGGAAAGAATAAGCAGGCTTCATCTCTTCTTCAACTCTGTGAGCTAACTTACTGCGATGGCATAGCAGACTCTCGAAGCATACACCGCAGTAATGCAAAAAAATGCAAAAAAAAGTACTTTCATACACTGCACGGAACGTTTTCCTTTGCTACTACCATACTGCATGCTGTGGCCCTAAGAACTAATGACAAAATATCGCAGCGCAAGAAATGGCACGCAAGCCTAACAAGAGAAACAAGAGAAAGTTGAGCGTTCAGCTCCCAGCTACTTTTATTACGAATCATGGCGCATACACATATGTATTCGTCGCACTGTGGTATAGCGCGCCGCAGTATATCGCAATTATGAACCGACACGCCCAAGTCGGCATTCTAGCCTAAGATGTGGCACTCACAGACACCACGTCTCTATAAACTTGCGAGGGGCTCACGAAAAATACCAACACAAAGAAAGTGCGAGACAGCGTCCTGCTCTTGTTTGCTTAACCCACTTGCGTATGTATGAAAACATTCCTTCAGTGGAGGGTTTCGCTAAAGACGACGTTTCTACAAGCGGACTTGTCTTCGTCGAGTCAGCAACTATTGCTGTTGTGACCTTCACGACGCAAAGTCCACTTTTCGAAATGTTTGCACCAGTGACTTTCCCTCTTGAGTCATTTCTCTCTCCATCTCTTCAAGCCTCCATCTTAATTATCATCATCATCATCATCATCATCATCATCATCATCATCATCATCAGCCTGACTATGCCCACTGCAGGGCAAAAGGCCTCTCCCATGTTCCGCCAGTCATCCAGGTCCTGTGCTTTCTGCTGCCACGTTATACCTGCAAACTTCTTAATCTCATCTGCCCACCTAATTTTCTGTCTCCCCCTCACGCGTTTGCCATTCTCTTGGTATCCAGTCAGTTAGCCTTAATTACCAGCGGTTATCCTGCCGACGTGCTACGTGCCTGGCTCATGTCCATTTTTTCTTCTTCTTGATTTCAACTATGATATCTTTAACCCCCGTTTGTTCCCTGACCCACTCTGCTCTCTTCCTGTCTCTTAAGGTTACGCCTATCATTTTCCTTTCCATTGCTCGCTGCGCCGTCCTCAATTTAAAGTTGAACCCTCTTTGTAAGTCTCCAGGTTTCTGCTCCGTAGGTAAGTACCGGTAAGATGCAGCTGTTATATACCTTCCTCTTGAGGGATAGTGCGATAGCTTAATTATAATACCAAGGGTTTAACATCCCACAACCATGATACATGATTACGAGCGACGCCGCAGTGAAGGACTCTGGAAATTTTCATCATCTGGTGTTCTTTAACGTGAACTGAAATCGCACAATACGCGGTTCTCTACCATTTTGCCTCCATCAAAATGCGGCTGTCTCGGTTGGAATCAAACCCGTGAGTTTCGGGTCAGCAGCCGAGCACAGTAACCGCTACACCAATCGCGTGGAGTTAAAACGCCGCTGTGAATGGGCGCCTGAAGATTTTCGGGCTCGGAGCACTCAAAACGACGAACCACAACATTACCATTATTTTAAATGCGAAGCATTTCTTAGCGAACTTCGGCGACATTGAGCGTATCTATCTATCTATCTATCTATCTATCTATCTATCTATCTATCTATCTATCTATCTATCTATCTATCTATCTATCTATCTATCTATCTATCTATCTATCTATCTATCTATCTATCTATCTATCTATCTATCTATCTATCTATCTATCTAGCCACCTACGACTTTGTGCTCTCCTGGCCGTATCGTTAATGGGATTTATACCAAAATTGGTATGGCATAACATGACTGCATGAAGAACATAAATGGCTGGTCATATCATGAAAATCATGACTAACTTGTCATGAAAAGTATGATTTACATGCCACGCTCATGGCGTGCTCGCGGCCGTTTCGTTAGCTTGACATACACCAAATTTGGGATTGAGTGACATGACTGTATGGCGAACATAAATGACAAGTGGTAATATGAAATCATGACTTGTCATGAGCGACATGACTTGCATTACGCGCTCATAGCGCGCTCGCGGCCGTTTCGTTAGCTTGACATACACCAAATTTGGGATTGAGTGACATGACTGTATGGCGAACATAAATGACAAGTGGTAATATGAAATCATGACTTGTCATGAGCGACATGACTTGCATTACGCGCTCATAGCGCGCTCGCGGCCGTTTCGTTAGCTTGATATACACCAAATTTGGTATTGAGTGACATGACTCTATGACGAACGTAAATGACAAGTGGTAATATGGAAATCATGACTTGTCATGTGCGACATGACTTCCATGCCACGCTCATGGCGTGCTCGCGGCCATTTCGTTAGCTTGAGATACACCAAATTTGGTATTGAGTGGCATGACTCTATGACGAACATAAATGACAAGTGGTAATATGGAAATCATGACATGTCATGTGCGACATGACTTGCATGCCACGCTCATGGCGCGCTCGCGGCCGTTTCGTTAGCTTGAGATACACCAAATTTGGTATTGAGTGACATGACTGTATGGCGAACATAAATGACAAGTGGTAATATGGAAATCATGACTTGTCATGTGCGACATGACTTGCATGCCACGCTCATGGCGCGCTCGCGGCCGTCTCGTTAGCTTGAGATACACCAAATTTGGTATTGAGTGACATGACTGTATGACGAACACAAATGACAGGTCGTAACATGTAAAACATGACATGCAAATTATGTAAAGCATGATTTGCTCCTTCCTGGCTGCTTCGAAGTACATCGATTCCCACAGCGTGTGGGATCTGCCGGCTTTTTTTCTTTCAATATTCAATAAAATCTTTTGCATTCGATATTCAAAATGTTGGGCTATGACTATTCGGCACTATTAGATTCGAAGTCGATTCGAGATAAAATTTCGCTATTCGCACACCCTTAGTGATTATTTTACGGGTTTTACTTTTATCTAATTCGGGAGCACGGGGGGGGGGGGGGGGGAGGGTAAAAATCTGAGCTATTTTTGAAGCTGATATTTTTGAAGTCACCAAGAGGAGGAATATAAAAAAAGCACCAGAAAAGCACATCATATACCACCAAAATGCAAAACCAAGCCATTAACCGTTAATGACCCGTGCTACGCTAAAATAGTTAAACTCTTTCTCTGTGAGTGCTATTGATGCCACGCATACTAATTTATCACCCCTTGGTCAATCGGTACTGCTTCGATTATTTAACTTTAATACACTTATGAGCATATTCTCAAATTTATGTTCACAGATGCACGTGTCACAGTGAATGGCAAGATTCCGTTGCTTTTCTTTTTTTACATTATCATGAATTTTCACATTAAATTCATCAAGTACCAGCGATAGTATAGAGTCGCGGGCGCGCTCTTTCGGCGGTTGTTTGAGAGCCGTGTAGCTTTCAGATTGCCACACGCAGCTTGTGGAATGAAATACAGGCCACTGAAGTTCACTTAACCCAACGTGATTTAACTGTATACTGAGGCAGGGTAGCTATCGCGTGTGTACCACAAACTCCGTGTAACCTGCAAAAGAAATTTTTTTAAAAATAGTTATGTGGTTTTAGATTCGGGGGAAAAAAACGAGTTTAACGCAACTCTCCTGAGACACATTCGGGCTATAATAATCGGATAAAATCGGCTTTTGCGATCGGGACGGCTCTAGGGATGATGGTGCGGCATATATTAACAGGAAACTCTCTCTATGGGAGCGCGTCATATCCCCTACGTTTATCTACACAAGAGTACACTACACTACAGTACAGTACAGTACAGCGCAGCACAGTACAGCGCAGCACAGCACAGCACAGCACAGCACAGCACAGTACATTAAAGTACAGTAGAGTACAGTACAGTACAGTACAGTATAGCACAGTACAGTACAGTACAGTACAGTACAGTACAGTACAGTACCCGAAAACGAACAACCCTACGTATATGCCGGTGGCTTAAAATTATTGTTTGCCAACGTATTCAACTATGATTGTGAAACCAAACTTGCTCTGTGCAAATCTCACTAGAAAAGCCTTTACTGCTGCTGGAATGTTTGAATATGCACCAATGAAAACCTTCGCTAAGCATGAAATCCCACCCGTAATGTGCGTGAAATATATAAAGCCCCACTATGGCGTCTCAAATAAAACTCCGGTTTTGGCACGTAAAAAACATAAGGGGTCTAGATATCTAAAGTAATTTCTTATGTTTAGAAATTTATTTGATTCGTGTGTATCGGCAAGATCTTTTTTCTTCCCGCCATTATTCCCCTCATTCGATAAGAGGTTATACAAGCATTAAATTATGCAAAGTTACCATTTCGCGTAATCACATTTTTTTGTTTAAATCTGAGAATAAATCCCCAAAGTGCGCCTGCCCTGCAACAATGTATGCGAAGCGCGGTTTATATTTTGACAGGCGCTATTTTGAATTCGCGTTGTTAATTCCCCGGCGATTTCCGCCCGATAGGTAGCGCGGGTTATGTGCGTCTGATGTTTTTACCACTGCGACTGCAAGCGAAACGAAATACCCTCGGGGAGACTCCTCTGGAAATATATTCGCATAATAATGACCTTGCACAAAGAACACGATCGGCTCCGCAGAACCTATATCAGAACGCTGATTTCGCCTTGACAGTTTTGAACCTTTGTGTGATAATACCTGCATTTGTCCTTCCTGCTCAATAATTTGTTTCAAAGCTGCCAAAATCGCATTCGAAGCTTCGTAGGCGTTACATACAGTTCGGTTCACCATTGGCCTAGCTTTCAGTTTGTGCACAGACAGTTGTAAAGACGCAACAGAGCAGCTGATCTCAACGTAAAGAGACAAGATACCAGCCAGCTTATTACTACTGTTGGTATTATTAAAGATTTGTTGTTTTGATGTGTAAGCTAGCACAATGCAGTGGCCTGGAGCACTCAAAGTACGGTAGCTACAGGGGAGTGATTGACTTAAGTGAAATCGCGGAGTGAGTTGCTTTGAACGACTCAATGCGTTACGCTGCGTATCGTCAGAGAAAAAATTCCTAGCGGCCCGTACTGCACAGAAATTCTTAGATTGAAGAGCAGATGAAATGCAATAAACCTTAGCGCACGTTTCGATTATCTTCGAGGTGGAATAGAGTGCAAGTGGCGCAAGGTTTCACGGCAGGGCCCTTCTTATCAGCAGCCGTTCATTTAAGTGCCTATGGTGTAGTTTCTTAATGAAGGCCATACATTGTCTTCTCCTAATCTTAAGGCTTCGAGAGCGCGTCGTTCGTTCAGTGCGCACTCGAAGGTACTTTCTATGAGAGTTTCACAGTGAAAGCTGTTAGGAGGTCGCAACAAAAGTGCCTTAGTTTTCCGACATCACTGCCGGTGTCCGTACCCGCTATCGCGTAGAATTAAAAAAAAAAGCGAAATTAGAAAAAAGTATCCCCAATCGAATGGGATTTCAACCTGGGCCCTCGGCGTAGCATTAGAGTATTCTACCACGGAGCCACGGCGGTTCTTGAAACTCCTCAGCAAAAAGTACCACAGTCATGTCGGGCAAGGAATCGCGTTAACATATGTAATACTGCGTAGTTAAAGAGTGGAATAACCAGCAGGCAATACGAATCGTGCAACCAGTGTGTGGTTTAAAGCTTTCCACACTCTGCAAAGTGATCAGCCATAATTTTCCATCGTCATCAGCCACAGCATCAAAAAAAAAAAAAAAACGCACATAATGCCTTACAGATGTGTAGCGGGCACGTCACTTATCTGCACAATGACAATGCCACAGTAGGTGCTTCCTTATTTAAAAAAAAGATGTGAATATTGTTAATGGCGTAGTGGATACGTTGCAGGTGTACTTGTATTAGTTAACCCATCAAATTTCAGAACAGGCTCTAGAAAGGCCGCTCTTCCACTAGCACCCGTCCTGTGTATGTGTTCTGTACTTTTGTCTGCGTCTGGGTTTATTGCGCTACAAATATGACTACAAGCTCTCTTACACCTTTCGCTGTGACATTGCAGCGTGTGCCGCGCAGGCCAGGCGGTTTTTGTTTTGTTTAATTAATCTTTGCAGGCGATTACCTAAGGGTCCTACTGCCCACGCAAGACACGCGCTGAAACTCGCAGACGTATTGTAACCTCCTTTTGTGGTCAGCTTGAACTGCTCCTGTCGCTTAGAGAACTAATGTTGTCAAGACGTGATGAGTGTCACGTAGCATAGATTTGAAAAGAATGTGCAAACATTTGAAATGACATGAACAAATAAAGAACCTAGAACCATATGCGGCTCTACGTTGTGTCGTATGCGGCGTGAGCATGTCATATATGTCTTCATTTATAGCCATATATAGCCCAGCCGCTTCATATATGGCCCTATTTGCATCCATATATGGATAAAGTTAGCCTATATGCCGAGACGTACTTATATATGTCTCTATAAACTTCATCTTCGACCCAAACTCGCATTCATCTAAGGATACTCCAAAATAAAAAGAAATTGACACATACCGTGTGAAGCATTATCAGTCTTCATGCGCAGCACAAAAGGCCGCATGACATTTTGTGGTGGCCAACTATGAAGTAGAGTTGGATTTAATCCAGCTTTAAACATCAGACGCCTGGAATTAAAGCGGGAATTAATAATCTAAAAAGGAAGGCACGAGTCTATGCACTGTTAACAAACACGGCATAGTGTATTCCTGAACTATAGTCCACCGCTTTTATGCACAGCAGACTAGCTCGTGTGGCTTTATGAGCTGATCAGTGGAGGGACCAGTGTGCTAAGTTCGTTTGTTCTGTAAAAGGTCAGTGTTCATGTTGGCTAAAAGCCCACTGAAGAAAGTCTGGCGTTGTTCATCGAAGCGAGAGCAGTGGCACTCGAGATAATTGAATGTCTCTTCCCATATGCAATTAGCGCGAATGGGGTTCAACCGTTCCGATATACGACAGCTGCGTGGGTTACTGACTGCAGTCGGTGACGCTATCCACTGGATCCACGACGGGTGCCCGCGATGCGTCATACTTTGATCAAGAGTAGATGCTGCGGGATAACTTCACCAGCTCGCGCCTTGTGTCAAGTTGGATAACTGAAGCACTCAGATTAACTTCAAGCATCGCTTGTGCAGCTTTGAACAATCGTTAGATCTGCAGTCGGGAACAAATAGTTAACGCCATGACGCAATACAGCCGTTGATTGTTGTTTAGGGTACTTTTCAAGATTGGATTTCGAAAGAACTAGTAACGTACATGTCGTTCTTACATTCCAAGTTGTGCTGCACTATCTATACTGAGCTTCTAATATTAATGTTGCCATCTTGAACGAATAAAAGCGCGACACAAACGAGGACGATAAAGGAACGACAGACTACAGCGCTTGCGTCGGATATGTCGCATTGCATTTAGAAGTTTTCATCCTGCTAGTCCATGTCGTAGGCACGAGCGCAATGTACAGTTACCCAAACTAGACTTCAGGTTATCGCGTCTCTACATGTTAAACTCGACTAAACATTTCCTAAGCCTGCAGGTAGAGGAACAAAAAAGAATTGAAAATGTGACATCACTCAAAAGTCTCTGGATATATGAATGTGCGAACAGACGTGAGTTAACAAGACTCCACCTTTCACACCCTTGATGGTTGTGAAAGTAAAAACACATTTTTCTCTAGTTTTTCAAGGAAGTTCGTAGCGATCGAGATTGCGCTGTTGCAGGATGTTCGTAGATGTGATCGAAAGTTTCGTCCTTTTGTTATAAATAAAGATTAAATCGAAAGTAAGACCGCTTGGGAGTCTCGAAGTATAGTCACGGTAACTGGAAATCGCGAAAGCAATCCTTTTTTCTGTCTAACCGAAAACGGCTTGAGACACGGAAATGTAGCGTTCGCTTAGTGTGCTTCTCGAAAACCATAGAGCAAAGAATCATGAAAAGGTGAATGCAGTGCCCATAATGGGAATTTTCCTTTTGCCGAATCGCTACGCGGAACATGTGCGTTCGATGGCTCAAAGTTCACCTGGGAGTCGACAGCAGGCATGGAATGCGGAAGCGAACTGTTGACAAGTTCTAGGATGGAGCAAATAAGTTTCGACCTGAGCTTCAATACTTGTTTCCGAGGGTAAATTGGGAAGTAGAAAGACGAGGGCGAAATGTTGGCCACGCATCCATGATGCCAATGCGTTTTCCGATAGGAGCAAAGCACTAAGGTATAGTGACAAAAACACATATATCATCGACAGAAACGGATGCTGCAAGGAAATGAGCTTTTTTCAATCTTCGTCAGAAAACTAAGAAACATTGGCACACAGCTTGATCATTAGATGGAGGTTAAGTAAACAGAATTTTGTTTGGCGCTACACATTTTCGGAGAGTCTCCTTGCACTTCAGACGCTCGGGGTCACGTGATTTAAGCAGAAACGTCACTCACAACGTTACTGATAGAGTGGCACGTCACTGTTAACTATGGCTGCGGCAGTAGTGATTCTGCCAAAATAGTGAGAACCGCGAAGCGGCATGACGTAGGAAGGAAGGAAGGAAAACGAGAGAGAGGAAAGGCAGGGATGTTAACGAGTTTGGCATAACCGGTATGCTACCCTGCACAGGGGGGAAGGGATGGGGGAGATCGAAAGAAGAGTAAAGAAAAAGAGAAAGAGGAGGAGCACACACGCACACACATAACGCCACAGCGCAGAGCGGCAGTCCTGTGCAGTATACGGCATCATTAAGAGTCTACAGCCGCTCGTGCAAGTCTGTTGTCCTTAGGAATTTGAGCAGCGCCTTGGTTGGTTGAATTCTCGATAGCTGGAGAATAGTTTCTAGCGTCATCGTTCTGTTGTCGAGACGAGCGAGGGCGGATGAGAGGGATCGTCTCTGCACAGCGTAGCGAGGACACTCGCAGAAGATATGCTGCAAAGTCTGCTCGGTACCGCAGGCGTCGCAAGTAGCGTAGTAGCATGACGTAGGTTACCGACACGGCAGTGACGCGGGCCAACCACTGACACTTGCAATAAAGCATACTTATGCTACGCCTTTCAGAACCTTGTCTTGCATTCAAGCTGTGCGGAGGTGGTGTGATGTCATACGTGACTTTTCTACTGAGGTGACGTGATCCCGAGCTGCTGAGGTATGAATAAGCTCTACTAACATCCTGCTCATCGTTGACACCACTAAGCACTTCCATCATGCGATAACCGTATACGCACTTGCACTCTTAAGTTCGCTTCCGGTTTCTCACTCAAGTCTTGAGGACTTCTCATTAAAATGTTCTGGTTACTCAGTATACTCTCTTCCGGCCTACTGCTAACCTACACTTCCGGGTGGAGCCTAGCTCACATCTGCATGTGACGACTGGAATTCAGTCAGGCGTTGTCGTCATCAGGGGCGTAGCCACAAATGTTTTTCGGGGGGGGGGGGGGGGGGAGGGGGTTCAACCATACTTTATGTATGTTCGTGCGTGCGTTTGTATGTGTGCGTGTGCATATACGCAAGCACAATTGAAAAATTTCGGGGGGGTTTGAACCCCCCCAACTCCTCCTTGGCTACGACACTGGTCCTCTCACTTCATTCCTGTTCGTTGGACATGGGCAGTAGATTGGGGTGCGTACAATATGGGGTGTGTGGACGTGTTCTAGTTGGACTCCTGTACCATATGATTGATATGGTCCAAATTAATTAACACACGACACTCTCTCATTTGAAAGCGTGGAAGGTTGGATGCAACGTGTCGTCCCGGAGGGTGTACTAATGAAGACGCCGCGTTGCTGGGCCTCCATGATCCATTTTCTGTAACGCAATTTGAAGACGACCAGTGGGGTAGCCAAGGGGGGAGGGGGGGGGATGGGTGGTTCAAACCCTCTGAAATTTTTCAATTGTGCTTGCGTATATGCACACACACACACATACAAACGCCCACGTAGGACACGTACAGACGGAATAACACTTGTCTAGAGGGGTAATGCGCGTGGCTGTGGACGCTGTTGTTTTCCGCAGCTGCTACCTGACGTTAGCGAAATGTTTGCGTTCATGCTCTAATTAAAGCACAAAGACCTAACGTGCAGTATGATTACGTTAGATATAATTACGGCATCGGCCTTTGCATATTTCTGCGGAAAACGGCAGCTGAAGCGGCCGGCTTTGCGCTTTGGACAAGTGCGATTTCATCTGTAGACTCAGAAACAAGCACGCACGCGTAAACCCAAGCACATGCCACACACACGCGTTCATAAACCCTATACAAACGCAGACGTACGCACGTGCGGACTATATAGTCGAGTTAATATTCATCCCAAATGTCAGAAATGTTTTTGTTTCTTTGAGCTCGTCTGCTTATCATCATCGGCTGCCTGGCATCAATTCCCCTCTTGAAGCATGCAAATGCGTTAGCGTGTACTGCCCCCCCCCCCCCCCTCCCTGAAAATGTTTCTGCGCAGAACTTTCGGTGGCCGCATGACTTCTCAGACAGAAGTGAACACCCTCACAACCGTTTACAAGCCCATACAAACGCAGACGTACGCACGTGCGGACGATATAGTCGAGTTAATATTCATCATAAATGTCAGAAACGCTTTTTTTTCTTGGAGCTCGTCCCCTTATCATCATCGGCTGCCTGGCATCAGTTCCCCTCTTTAAGCATGCAAATGCGTGAGTTCCCCTCTTTAAGCATGCAAATGCGTGAGCGTGTACTGCCCCCCCCCCACCCCCCCTCCTGAAAGTGTTTTTGCGCAGAACTTTCTGTGGCCGCATGACTTCTCAGAAAGTGAACACCCTCACAGCCGTGTACAAGCCATTCGCGAGGAAAACCCTAGCTGTATAGCCGCTAAAACCAGCTGCGTTGTTTGTACAACTGAAGGAGAACAGACTCACCAAGTCGCCTGTCTCGCACTCGGTTGTCGAGCGAACTCGACAACCGAGTGTCGTGTACTATGGAAAAACCTCCTTTTTCCTCTGCGGTTCTCCGGGGTGAGATGATAAGATGGGACTGCTTGCTCCCAAGCGCGACATGCCTAGAATTGAAGCTCATCGCCGCACACGGTGCCTTGTTAAAGGTATAAGATAAATTCAGTGCAGAGCCAACGAGCCGTAATTTTCGCTGCGAAAACATTTCGCAGAACGTGTCAGACAGCACCCACTGAGGTAAGGGAACAATATAAAAATGCGAAAAATACTATTTCCTCGAAGAAGCTCTCAGCGACTGGAGAAATCTCCTTTCCATCTATTTCTCACTTCAGAGAAGAGATTTCCTAGTTCTTGATCAAGGTCATCTAACCTCGCAGTTTGTTTTGCTATGTCTGCAGTTTGGTTAATCATTCTTTTCATACACTTGGTGAGACATGAAAAGATATAAATACAAGAGTACCGGAGTAAAAAAAAATACACTGATCTCCACGAAGTGAATGATGACGAGTGGGCGAAGCTCGGTCCTAAGGTCCACAATGTCTACGTTGAAGTCACCGACTAGTATCAAGGGTTTGTGCTTGTAGCTGTTTTATATTGTTCTGTCACAATTATGATTGATATTAGTTTATTGTTAAGTCTTGTTTTGTGTCTCACATATGTTACCCGAGCGCTGCTCCATATATTGCAAATTGAGTGACAAAGTTACATAAATAGTGGACTAAAAAACAAGGTCATAAGGTCCATAATGTCCACGTTGAAGTCGCCGACTAGCATAAAGGGTTTTTGCTTGTAGGTGCTTTATATTGTCTGTTCACAATTATAATTTGTTGTTCGTCTATTGTGAACTTTTTTTTTATTCACATACACACATGTTTCGACTATAGCAATGGTTTTTTAACCACCGTGAGAGCGGACAGTGAGCTTCGACGACAAAGCTAGGTCCTAAGGTTCATAATGTGTACGTTAAGTCGCCGACTAGTATACATGGTTTGTGCTTCCAGGTGTTTTATATCGTTCTGTCACAATTATGATTGATATTAGTATATTGTTAAACCTTTTTTTTGTGTGTCACATCTACGAATCTCCCTGTGACGAATGCGGAAGACGACAAGGCTAGGCCCTAAGGAGCTTCGCCCCTAAAAAAATATGGCAGATCCCATGGACTGTGGGAATCGATGCAATGCGAAGCAGCCAGCAAGGAGCTGCATAAATGTACTTGTTTGTTTTTGAGGTAAATCAAGGGATTCATGTCATGACATCTGGTTCAATACATATAGCACGTTTGTCATGCACGCATGCATGTACAACTTTGTACATACCATGCTAATGAAACGTACATTCTGGTATATACAATGCATGACCTGTCATATACCTTCATCACGTACTCATGTCATACCATACCGATTTTTTGTATATATCCAGCAAACAAAACGGCCGGAATCGCACCAAGAAGCTGTCATTTAAACCATGCCCTACATGACATGCATACCATGATTTCTATGTTAGGACCTGTCATTGATGTTCGTTCATGCAGTCACATCGCACAATTTTGGTGTATATCAAGCTAGCGAACAAGCCCCGCGAATGCACCTTGACGATGGCATTTAAATTATGTCTTACGTGACATGTATGTCCATAGTTTTCATGTTACCACCTGTCATTTATCTTCGTCATACATTCACGTAACGCAATACCAATATTGGTGTATATAGGGCCAGCGACCTGGCCGCTAGGGCACCATGAGCGTGGCATGTAAATCATACTGTACATAAAATGCTTGTGATGATTTTCATGCTACCACCTGTCATTTATGTTCGTCATTCTAACAAGCTTTATGCTTCCGGCTCTGAAAGGGTTGACAAATTTGAAGTGTTTTTGGTCTGTCACTGCTGCGCGATGTTTCAGGCTCCTTAACGACAAAGTGTCCAATGAAATTTGTAAGTTCGGGCAGGAAGTAAGCTGCTGTAGAACTTACTTTACCGGGGTTGTCTCACCTAACGAATGGCATCGTGCATGTCATAATGGCTGTGACATTCTCATATACATATTCTTAGGAAACATGTTGTTACGTTCGCTCAGGTAAGCTTTTTTTTTAGCTGCTGGATCTCCAAAGCACTTCTTGATTTTGTCTACGAAATTCTGCCAAGTTCTCAAGCTCTCTTCGAGGTTTTCATATCACACAGACGCGGTTCCCCTAAGGAAGGGGCTGACATATATATTGTTAAGCTCGCCGGTGGCATTCCAGCCATTAAACCGACTTGCCCATTGGCAGAACGTGAGCCATGCGTCCACATCTTCACCGGTTTTTCCTGCGAGGGTTCGTGGTTTCATATGTATGTGTATATATGTGTATATATGTATGTTACTTATGTACTATGTCACTGATGCAGACTGTATTAGGAGGTCAAGACCTCGTCAGGCTTTTAGCCTTTAGTCTTTGCCTCCCGCAGGGGAAATTCTGTATTTTTTTTTCCTGCAAATAAACAATGTTCAATGTTCAATGTTCAAATATAGGATTATCATGGGAGATTGGAAGCAGGTGACGAATTACTGGCATACCAGTAATTCGTCTACTTCGGGGAAGCTCCACTTATTGCGCCTCGGCTGTCGGTGCGTAGTTGTCCGTCGGAGGCACCGTTATTGTATACCCCACACCTCCAGAAAACTGTTACGACGAGATATGTTTATTTAAAGATGGGATGATCGAAAAGGGTTGAATGGTTGCCGCGACGACACCGATATGCTCTCAAGACAAGCGCTCTTCGTCCCCCCTCTTTTTCGACCTACTTGTCCATTCCGCCCTATTGAACACACATTGTGTTTAACGTAGTAATGACATAGCGGCCAGAATTCTGGTTACGTGTGTACACATAGTGCTTCTGCTTTTGCTGCAAGCTCGTGTATCTGGTAGAGATACGACGTGAAGGATCTTCAGTAAACTAGTGGCCAAGTGGTGTCAGGCTTTATGAATCGCACACCGTCCGAATGCTTACTCCTACGATCGCGCAACTGTCATCTATTGTCCTCCCTCCCCACTATGTCCATTTTCCTAATACTGCATTCATAATTGTTTATTTAACTAAAATGTTAATCATATCATTCGTATGTGTTTACTTCGCAGTTTTTAAGTATACATGACATTTTCATGATAGAAGGTTAGATACAGCGGGCACTCAAAACGAAAACCGCTTATATTGTGCAACGCTGCCAAATGCAAGGCTTCCTTGAGCTGCGTTGATCCAATTTCGGGGTGACTCCCGCAAAGTATGCCAACCTTGTGCTGTTCATATCTTGTCGTCCTGCAGTCTTTCTGTTCAAGGAATAACAACGTTGTAACTCACTCCCGTTCAAATTTTCGTGCCTTCAGGTGATGGAACACATTCTCGTCAAGACACCACCGTTGAAATGGGAGCACAGATACGTAAACGCTTTTAGGCTGAGTTAAATTTTTTCGCCGCCGCACATTTATTGTCGCCGTTTTTTATGGCGCATAATTAAATTGGCGCCCATGCACTTTTGCGACCAGCAGTCAACACAATTTCGCGTGCAGCCCCTCTTGCCTCGACACGAGCCTCCACGTGCGAAAAAAATGAAGGTTACGATAGCTGACAGGATGCGACGTGCCGCAGGGTAGTGCCGTTGAAAACGGCTGGATGAAATAGCACGGCGCGACCACTTAGTGCTACGTAAACTCCTACTCATTAGGCCCTAGTTACAAACCTGAGACTGCGCGCCGCACTAATTGATATACTCAAAACATATTTTACTAATTCTGTTTCCTCAGGTAGTACCATCATCATTATCATCATCATCATCATCTAAAGGGCGAAAACTCGCAAAGCACATTGATCGTGTCAGACAGGACGTGCTTGTATGGTTGTTGTAAAACTCCCAGTGCTCTGCACGAAAAGCGAACATTCAGCGATAGAGCTTTGTTGCTTGGTTACGGACAACTTGGTTATGTCATATGACATATGCTTAACACATCGTTTGCTGGTCCCTGCTGTTAACGTATTGCACTGATTGTTCGTCAGCCTAAAGCGAATATTTAATTGCGTTTACTTGCTTCTTGTGTTCGGCGCGCTAGCTCAATTAAAAAAAAACTCATACTCACCAGTAGTCACTAATCACCGCCTGCAGACTAATTAATCGCATGTAATGCCAGCAAGTTGTATGATATTTCTACGTACACTTGTGTCTACCGTGTGAGCTCCAATACCTCAGTGGAATGAATAGCCGTGTTACTACTCGGATTCCTTGATTCACTTTGTTAAATTATTATTAAGCAGACCTCGCTGCGCGATTGTGGCAATGTCTGGATTCATATATAGACACTCATAAAATAGAAGAATTTAGCGTCAGTTGCTTACTAGATGCGATGTCCTTGAACATTGCTAAGTATCGGTCATCACAGGTAACATGTCAGTAATGTGTGCTGAGCAGCCTTGGTCTGCTTCTATGATTTCTTTTTGCGTAGGCATATTGGGCACCGCTAAGCTTATTCTCCCTTACAATTAACTGCGCTCTGGGATTAGCAATATTGTTACGTTTTTTGATCGGCAAAACCTGTATTATCATTGCGATCAAGCGAAGTGCGGCTCCCGTCGAAGGCGCCCAACGGAACTATCTGTTCATGTTTGTCTTACTGAGTCATGCGTAAGCCATTCATATTAAAAGTTATAACTTGACACGCTTTCCGAGATGCGAATGTTATCAAGCCGAATTACAATTATAGTATGCACAAAAAGCCGGCGGATGATAATTGCATGCCAAAAAAAAAAAACAGGAATATCTGTTATAAAAAAAAATTCTAACCAAACAAAAAAAACATGGC
Source organism: Rhipicephalus appendiculatus (assembly GCA_030522465.1). Taxonomy (NCBI): domain Eukaryota; kingdom Metazoa; phylum Arthropoda; class Arachnida; order Ixodida; family Ixodidae; genus Rhipicephalus; species Rhipicephalus appendiculatus. The sequence goes on along the minus strand of JALIZH010017273.1, from coordinate 33,139 downwards.
CGGAGAAATTTCTCACAACGGAAAAAAAATTATTCGAATCGATGATTATTACATTTTACAGCAACAATTTCATGTTTCTCACGGTGTTGAACCTTCTGAATGCCTTGGAGTTATTGACACAGTTTGTTCAACGAACGCTATCTCTGATGTATCATTGCTAACGTTTTAGATGTGAAGCATCTTGTGGCGAAGCTTAATGCGGTGGTGGTGGTGGTGGTGGTGTGCCGCGTGACCACCCTTACTGCGCATGCGCAAGCCCCTTAAAAAATTAAAATAAAAAACCTCCTCTCCCCCCTCTCTCTCCTCTAGGCATCCCTCCCCGCGGCAACCACACCCTCACTGCGCATGCGCCTCCCTCCTCTCTCTCCTCCTACGCTCCCCCCTCTCTCCTCTAGGCATCCCTGCCCACGGCGTCCACACTCCCACTGCGCATGCGCGTCCTCCCTCTCTCTCCTCTCCTACGCTCCCACCTCTCGGCATCCCTGCCCCGGCGTCCACACTCCCACTGCGCATGCGCGCTCCCCCTCTCTCGCCTCGCGACGCCGACGCAGGCAGCGTCTGCTAGCGAGTTTCTTGGTTGAAAAAACCGACTGCTCGCGCTGCACAACCGTTCACTGGCCACCCCGTATATATGGCAATGGATCTTGACCTGCAAGGTGGTGCCGGTGGGAGATTTCCTCCTGTGCGTTGTTGAACAATAAAAATTCACAGCGTGCGCGTTGACTAAAACCGGACTGCGGGTCTCTGTGTCCAGTCGGAGTCTTCTGTCTCTCATTGCCCATTAGCAGCGATTGGCATGTTCCAGTAGGAAACACCGCTCCATCACTGCGTGCTTTGCGCCTCCCCAGTTTTCTCTCCTGCGCAACGCTGCGATGAGCGCCAGCGTCAACGCCGCTAAGTGTTAGCGCCCGCTGCTTCACATCTGCACATGGTTCCCTTTAGCGGGAGAAGGTGTAATTTTTCTTTCTTGGCTGCTTTGTAAAGAACAGTTATCAATTTTGTTTTGAGCTTCAGCAACAGCACTTTTCGTTCGAAAGGCTGCGCCTTTGCGATGTTGCCAATTTCAATGAGAAATTGTTCCGCGAAGCTCCTATTCAAGCTCTTTATTTTCTTGCTAAACGCCTTGCTTCACAATTGTGGTTAAACAGTACATTGCTCGCTACTTGTTTTCGGTGTACACAAAATAGCAGCATGCTTGAGCCTCGCTTCAAGAGTAGAACGCGATAGCGTAATCTGGTCCAGTTCGCATCACGCTCCCAATCGGTAAACTCACTTCGCTCCCCGGCGGACACCTAAACCATTCCTCATGGAAAGGAGCGTCTGTGCCAGTTATATGGGCCGTTTGAATCTATCCTACAAGGCCTACTGAAAAAAAAAATTAAAGGACACTTTTTACATTCCAAAGTGTGTTCGGCAAAAGCTTGTGGCCATTGGACTGACTATGCCATGTCTTTTTTTTCTTTTACACTCTCAGTGCGATGGCACACAAACGGAATGTGTGCGTATTTTCTTTTTTTTTTAATTTTTTAGCGGGAATCACGGCGAGACGAGATGCTAATCTTTTTCCGTTCGCAAGCGTTCGTATTTTCTCGCGCTTTGCGCATCGTGCAAACGCCATCCGCGTTCCAGCGTATAATTGACGGACACTTTGAAAATTCCAAAGTGTGTTCCGCGAACGTCTGTGTCCATTGAGACGGGGTTGGTCAGAATGAAACACGATGCGCGCGTCTCCCTTCTTGCATGATTGGAAACGCTGGGTACACCGACGCTACACAAGCAAAGCGCGAGCACTGTAGAGTCCGACGCTACCGGCGTCCGTTTGCACACCCCGGCGGCCACCTGGCACCGTGCCAGGGCTCGGACGGAAGCAGGGGACATTAAACAGATTTAGTTGGGCGTCCGCAGCAGCTCTGCGGACGTAGCCTGCCAGGCATTTCCAATGGCAGGCTGCGTACGCAAAGCTTTTGCGAACGCTCAGCTAAATCTGTCTATTAAAGGCTTTCGCCTTAATACAGTCGCGAAGTGCCCACTTGTTTTCAGAAGATGCGTCTAAGCGAGGCACGAATAATTCCTTAAAATAGCGTCAAGCACGTGTTCGCCCTTCCCCCCTCCCTTATTTGCGCATGAGTTGAGTTAACTGGTGAAAGGGCAGTACCAGCCAAAGACGAAGACATTCCCATAAGCCGCTGGTTTCCTGAAGGGATCCATGTTGACGGTGGAATGATAACTACGTACTCGAAGTCTCCCCTTGCCATCAGATGCATTTAGAGATGCGGCGCATTATGTCTTCTACGTAGACCATATGGAAGTTACGCAATGCGAAGTCCCGTAGGCATACTCACTCTTTTTTTACACATAACAAGATGATAAACTCTTCGTTTCCTCAGAGGACATTATATAAATCCCACGTACAACTTCTTACACGTGAATAAAGGCTGACACTGAATGGCGTCACCATTGGACGTGGGTCTTAGCGTCATTTATCATAACGGAAAGTCATAGGCGTACGCTTTCTGGAGAATATTCGTTGTGTGGTAATGAAACGCAGTCGGTTCGGCGCTCATAAAATGCGGAATTTGGATATATGTCTTCCGTTAGCATTATAAGAAAATGAGAAATGACAGTTCTGATCCAGCTCACGCCTCGTGGAATGTTGCTCGGTTCACTTTTTTGTCTTATGCAACACAATACGTTCGAGGTACGAACTCACTCGCTGAGTAATGGGTTCTTGAAATTTCGCAAGACAATTTTAGAAAATGTCGTTCTCATGCATTATTTACAGAAGGAGAGCACACGCGCAGAAAATAGCTCTGCGTACGGCAATACATGCTCGTTACCAATATGAAAGCGTACGCAGAATACGACGATGAATATGACAAGTTAACCGCCACAGCGTTACCTCGGCATTGCGAACATAAGAACGGTATTGGGAACGAAGGCACGAATCAATAATCTATATTGCTGTGTTTGCTCAGTCCATGCTTGATATCGCGGACAAAATACCAAGAAAGAAAAAAAGACGCACAGTCGAAATCGACTAACTTTTGCTTTCCCGATTTTAGCCGAGCCGCGCTATTACAGACACGAAACAAATTCACCAATAGCTACGTTCGTACAATGGCGACGCAGCCAATGAACAATAAAAAAAAAACATTGGTCTCATGTTGTGTCGTTGAATTAAAATGGCTGAAACACCCCTACCACTACATCTAGCCCAACTTCTGTAAAGTTTCTTTTCTTTTTTTGGCTGCGTACTCTTTATAAGAAACTTGCCACGGACTGCCTACAATTATTGGGAAATTGCGATAAGCGTGGAACGCTAGAGAACCTCAGTTGAAACAGTCTGGCTTTGGCTTGTAACCATTTCATGGGGTCCCGCTGTAATCCAATTACGAAGGACCGTCCAGTTAAGTAATATTTTAATTAGCATTTCATTAAGGAGTTTGCCCACAGCAAAGTTGGCGGTGGAGGTCTGCATGTTTGATCTATTCGCTTATCTTTTCTTTTTTCATTTCGCGCACAGTACTGGTTTTTATCTATACCGAGATATGTTACTGGAATACATACAAAATAGCTGGCGCATATCGAGCACTCGGAATGCACTCAATTTAAGATAAGAACACTCTTGTGTTTTGATGATGTGGCAGCATTGATATGCATATGAACGCTGGCACATTAACGGATCACAATGTTGGCTTCTGATATATATATATATATATATATATATATATATATATATATATATATATATATATATATATATATATATATATATATATAAATAGATGCGCCTTCACATAACAACTGTTTATTCTGCCGACGTTTCGACGGGAACCCTGTCTTTTTCAAGGCATGCCTTGAAAAAGACGGGGTTCCCGTCGAAACGTCGGCAGAATAAACAGTAGTTATGGGAAGGCGCATCTATTTTTATACTTATAACCTTGCGGCAACCAAAGTTATTCTGCAGCATATATATATATATATATATATATATATATATATATATATATATATATATATATATATATATATATATATATATATGCGCTTTATTTGGCAATATGGTTTGTTATAAAAATTAGGTAACAAAAGGCTCCTTTCCCTTTCTCACACTAACTCTATGTCAAGACTGCCATACGTTGCCACAAATAAAGTTACATTGACGCGACTAATTAACACAAGCTCCTAAATTATATTTGAAATTATTTGCTTGAGCGCAGTCGTTTATATTACAATTTTTTTTATATCCTCTCTCCCTCTATCCTCTTTCCGATCCCTATTTCCCCGCCCCTGTACAGGGTAGCAAACCGGTTCTTCTACCAGGTTAACCTCCCTGTCTTTTAATTTATCTATTTCTCTCTCTCTCTCTCTTGTCGTGGAGGAATATTTATGGCATAACATTTTTTAGAGATCACGAATCTTGGATGACGACTATCTAGAATAGATTTTGGTATATCCATCAGCAAATTTTAAGGGCGATATTGAGACTGATCGCTCTCGGTGCGCCCGAAACGCGGGCTACGTAAGAACGAAGCTACACGGGACAACGAAGTGACGAAGCTTGAATGAAGGTGCGCTGAAGCAGATTATGGGGAGAAAAAACGGCAAGAGATCTGAAATGCGATGTCTGGTGCTTACCTCTTTCTTTCTTAAACAACGAACACGTGCGCAAAGCTATTCAGTCTTTCTATAAGACGCGTCTTAGTGGCTGCTTATTAGTTCTATGCTTCACAGAGAAAGAAATGATTAATATTGCAGCTTTCTGCGCACAACAACGAGATAAGCACCAAACACCGCGCGCAAAGCTAAGGCGATCCGCTGGCGTAAGTGAGATGACTTGCCGCTTTTGAGGAAAGGTTACAGCCACAATCCGTCGGACGTACGTCACACAGATTTCTTTAAATCTTGCAGGAAGTCATCCGCGCCTCTCACATCTCATGCTCACGCCGAGCCGTCCCATAAAGAACAGGCCAACCTGGAACCATCGCTCGTCATCTCTGTAGAAATGTAACACAATCTGCAGAATTCTTCAAATTCGACAACACCGTGAACTGACCTTGCGTTGGCCTTGCGAACATCGTGACGTAATCGAGCTGTGTGAAAGAAGCAGGCTCATCAGATGCCTTCATATTTGTTCAGTGATGGTGGTGGCGGGCGGAAGAACGAAAGACTGGCTTCTTCAAATCTTGCAGGTTAGTCTCAAAGTCTTAACAATCTTTCTTTGTTACGCAACCCACCGCCAACACTATAGTTTTTTTTTGTTCTTGCATTTCGTTGTTTGATTTGCAATTGCTGCGTGACAATAGATATTGTACATTGAAATTCTGTATTGGGAATTGTAGCTCTTGACTTGTGTTTAGTGCGCAAAAAGACACTTTCTGATTCCGGCAGTTTTTCAACGTGCTTACAATGTAGCTACAGTTATGACGTGGGGCCAGGTTCAGGAGTCCTCAAGACAGCATATAAATTAGTGACGAGGCAGCAAGAAAGGCATGGAAATGTCAATCGTGTATTATTGTTGATCTCCGCATGAACGCCGGCATCGCATAGTTGAAGGTACAGCAGACATCAGACACCGGAAGAATACTGGCAAAAGTTAATCGCAAGGGTTAAGCAATATCCGCAATCAAATGCAAAATTGATCAATTAATACAGCTGAACGATACAATCCAATACAGGGAACAATCAGTCTCACACTTGTCAGCGCAGTGCAACGAAGTACCCATTCAGATGAAGAAGCAGTCATCTGATATAGCTACTTAAAAATAGTTCAAAAGGCTGAACCAGCTAATGTCAGTCTGCAAATTCTGGAGCCTTGACACCAGGTTAACTACTTTGAGCCGAAGTCATGAAGCCGAAGTCAAAATTTAGAAATTCATGGTCTGCCACAGAGTGGAAACGAACACCTGCTTGATAAACTGAACAACCAAGCGAAACAGCTGAAGCTTGCCGAGCTCACACGAGCAGATATTCCCGCCTTGCATAGGCTTTCGCCAAAGCCAGGAAAACACCAGCGGTGCTCGATTGCTTTGAGTCGTGTTTGTGGGGGGAGAATGGATGACGAAGAAAGGCTATTTTAAGACCCCAAAATAAGATATCTACCTGTTGGATGATCATACAGCAGCAAACAAGGAGCTTTCTTGGCTTATGAAGGCTAGGGCACAAAAAAGCACTATCGGTTTGTTTGGCACAAAGAAGGAAAGTTTTTTGTGCGTAAGGCACATCGAGCGACCGATCCGCATTGAATCAAAACCGATTTAGGCAGGGTACAGCGAGGTCTTCATTGATTTGTAACATGTATTATTTCTGCCTTCACATACTTTTTAACACGAAAGTGTTTTATGCTGGGGCCAGCAAGATTTGAGTGACGTATTTCCGTCACGGAAATGATGTCTAAAAATACGCATGCTCAGAAGGCAAAGGAAAAAAGTTCCGTCAACGGAAGTCGAACCTATGACGTCTTGGTCAGCGAGAACAGATGCCGGGCACGCTATCCACTGCGCCACGGTCACATACTCTGTACGCTTTAAAAACAAGCCTTTTATATCTACCACTGTCCTATCACAGTGCTCTTGCTAAAGTGAAGTAATGTGTTATGACCATGAAATGCACGTTCAGTTCCTTCAAAGCGTCGTTTCTACGCGTCCGTCGTATGTACAGCTACCACAGGCACCTATGACCACAAGGGTCTGTTTAATCATTCGTCATGGACGTTAGTCGTCGGGATACAGATGTACCACCAAGCGTCAACGTGGATGCATCCATGTTAAACGGTGCTATAACTGGCAAACACTAATAGACATTGTGCAAACTATCTTATATCAATGTACAGTAAACATTCAACTACTTCTGTAAGGACACGTTTCACTTTCGTGTTATACCGATTCCTATGACGGAGGGATCCACCATGTTTTTCCCAATATGGCGGAATCATCTAATATAAGTTATTATAACACCTGCATTTCCATTATGCTTTGCCATGTCATTTATTATAACGAATGCTAACTTCTCTATTTTTCATGTGACTAACAGGAGTTTGGGTGGTAAGGGTATGCAATCAGCAACTGCTACTCATGTCTGGGGTCATAAATTTGACATCCGTGCATTAACAGACGCCTGGTTTTCTTCTGTTTCCGATGTCAATTTTCTTGACGGTTACATATGTTAAAGTGTCTACAGAAAGAATTGTCGCGGTGGCGGTTCTTCACTTTACGTTAAAAATAGTTAAAAATAGCATCATTTACTGTGTACTGGCTGAATTTTCATCTGGTCAAACGATTATCAGTCTATTTCTGTGAAGTGTTGTGGTACCGTGATTGCAACTATTTATCGTCCCCATTCTAGTGAATTTCGTTAATTCAGTTTGTTAGCATAATTCTCCGATACGCGAAGGCGATATGCCTGGCAGTTGTTCTGATTGGGGATTTTAAATTACATTTCTTAATAGCTAATTCTCAAACTAAACGTTTTATAGATATCACTGAGTCGCATCATTTTATTAACACTATTATTTCCCCCCACCATAATACCGGTCGGCACAAAAAGCTTAATTGATTTTTGTATAACAGATCACAGTGTAACGCATGTATACTTTCAGAAATCCTTGCTTTCGACATTAGTGACCATCTGCAATCTTCATTCTCGTCCCCCCCCCCCCCCCCCACCCCCCCCCCCCCCCACCCCCCCAAAAAAAAATCTCTCGCGCACATGCTGCCCCTTTGTTGATAGGTAGGTAGGTACTAAACTTTATTAAAGTCCTGAAGAAGTCATCCCCTAGTTTTCATTGAGGGAGGACCGTGGGCCGCTCCCACGTCGGGACGGGAAGACCAAGCCTCACCACCGCGTCGTGGGCCTTCTGGACTGCCTGGAGTTGTTGGAACCAGTCGTGGCTCTTGAGCAGCGAATAAAAAGTGTCTTGCGAAATCTCTTCATCCGTGTGGCGCAGTAAAGAGGGGCACTCCCAGAGCATGTGGTTAAAATCGCTGTATCCGCCGCAGTCGGGACACGAAGGGGAGACCTCCGTGAAACGACTGTAGATCGAAAGGCTGGGATACGAGTGCGTTTGCAGTAACCTAAGCGTAACCACTTGTGGACGTGATAGGTTTCGGTGGGGCAAGGGAAATGCCCTGCGAGCGAGTTGATAATGTTTTGTGTCTTTGTTAAAGGTGGATAGTATGTCCCTAAAGTGGGGGGGTTCGACCTCCGCCACCATCGGACCAGACCCGTCGCGGGCCCCGCCCGCTCCGGCCTCGGAGAGCCCTGCGCGGCAAGCGAGACCTCGCGCTCGAGCATGGGCCAATTTGTTGGCGTTGACAAGCCCCCCCCCCCCCCCCCTCCCCCCCCCCCCCCCCCACACACACACACTTTCGACCCTACGTGGGCCGGGAACCAGGTGATGGTGTGATGATCAAGAAGTTTTCCTTTGAGTATCTTGGCGACTTCCCTACAGACGGCGCCTTTGTTCAGAAGAAATTGTAATATGAAGGCTTTGAATGCTTTTCGGTCTATGGTCGAGAGTATAGATTAGATGGATGTATGCGATGAAAGAAATGCAATTTTTTCTATGATTTATTTTTGCAAAAGGTCAAACATTCTTGTGGCATATTCTTTACATTCAGTGAAGGGTCACTGGAAATCTATAAAACCATGTTTTACCCATTTGCGGTATCAGAGAATTCGTATGAGCAATAGACTATTTGATACTTTTATACACGCAAGAGAGGAAGCGATACCACTGGAATATAAAAAAAAAACAAAAAAAAAACAACTTACGAATAAGCTGAACCCGGATCTTCGGAAAGCTCGCACTGAGTTCTACAGAGATACGTTGGCGTCTATATCAGGCGACCCCTCAGAAATATAGGTTGTAATTCGGAGACTCAAATGCAATTCAAACATCGTGATCTGTAGCTTACTTATCTTTGATAAAGTAGAATGTACTTACACTTGTCTTGGGAACAACTCTAACGATCACTTTTAGCATCCCGCTATTGCTATAATACTAGCACAAGTGATTTTGCAAAGGGATCTATGTCGATTTGTACAATATGACAGTGCCAACTCTGTTTTTTCTCCGTGCTCTGAACTTGAACTATTGATTTAATCAAGTATCTGAAAACAGACAGCGCAGCCGGATTTGAAAACATCAAAGCGAGTACGATCATTCATGTTGCTGATGTATCATGTGCCCTGCTTTGTCATACATGCAATAGTGCGCTGGTCACCGGGATTTTTCGTGGTAGTATGACAATAGCCAGAATAGTAGTTTTGCATAAAGGATGATCCCTGTAATGACATAAAAAATTACACTGCCATGTCTGTGCCACCACTTTTTTTCAAAAGTATTGGAAGCTATTTCAAAATTCACGTGAATCAAACTTCTGGATCAAAAGCAGACACTTGACGGCCATCAGTACAGTTTTCGCAAAAATATCTCAACAGAAGAGGTGCTGCTGAGCGTTGAAGAAGTAATACTTGATCACTTCAAAAATAATTTGTATAGTTCCGGAGATTTTCTTTACAGAATAAAAAGCTTTTTTTTTTAAGTAAAGAACCAGCTTTTCCTTCGAAGCTTCCTTTATATGGGATTAGATGCGTTACCTTAGATCTTATTAATAGTTATTCGTCAAATAGATTTCAATTTGTAATCTATAAAAGTGTATGCTCACAGCTGAAGGAAGTAAACTTCGGTATGCCCAAGGGATCCATGTTGGGTCGCCTATTTTTTATCATTTAAATTCACGGCATTGAATCTGAACCACTTACACTGGAAGTAGCCCTCAACAGGGATGATACCGATTAATTTTTCTCTGGTCATAATTTAGCTGATTTGGAAACAGCGGAAATGATTGGTTGTCTCTCAACCAACTTCAGTTACATGTTAGAGTGCAGCTCTAAGGCGCCCGTTCAATCGTTTAGCGGCGTCACCGACGCCGTTGCCGACGCTGTTGCCGTTGCCGTCGCCGTCGGTGGCGTAATCAATAGACATGAAAAAGTAATGGATAGACATGAAAAAATAAAATCAGAAAAAATGAGTGAGATCGCTTGGAATGTGAACCCGGGCCCTCTGCGTGGCTGCCGAGTATTCTAACTCAGAGCCATGCGGTGCTCGAAACTCATCTACAAAAAGACCCTGCACAGACGTCATGTCGGGCGAGGAATTGCGCTAACCTGTGTAATATAGCGTGGCAGAATAGTAAAATAACAACCCGTCATCCAAAATGCTAACTGTGCAACGAGACTGTGGTTTAATGCTTCCCACCCACTTCAAAGTACTCTGCCATATTTTTTCATCATCAGTCACATGCAGCATCAAGAAAGTGCACATAACACCTTACAGACAGACGGACGCGAGTATGAGGCATTAAAGACTTTCGTTTAATAATCAAACTTGACCTATAAAATGGTACATTCTCACACGTCTGGCTGTCCACTCGCACGAATATGCAATTGCAGTCAACGTGCGTTTAGCTGCCACGGTGGGACAGGGGTTACGCTGCTTGGCCGTTGAACCGAAGGTTACGGGATCGATCAAGACTCCGGCGGTCACATTTTCTACGGAGGAAAAAATGCTATTGACCCATGCACTTAGATTTGTAATCCTAAAGAAGCCGTAAAACAGAGGACCGCTGTAAATTTTCTGGCGAAATAATTCCGGTTTATAGAGAAAATCGTACAACCCGAACTACGGCTAATGAAGGTACCTGGCTTGTATTTCCTTAGCTTGGCTAGGCGACTTGCAGTGGACTTAGTTTCCATCTTCAGGATTCTGGTGGGATCGGTGCTCAGAATCTCAAGATATTTCCTGCGAGTCCTATAGCCCTTATTCGAAGTGATGACGACTGTTCCTTTCGTACATGCTCGGGGAATATGCGCATAAAGATCGCATTCTTCAGTTGTGTCCCTTTCCGACACGCTAAATCGAAAGAACTGCTTCCCAAGCGATCACCGTTCGTAAACAATCCCGTACGGAGTTCGGAGCGAGCGAGCACGGAGAAACGCGCAATGCGTCGCAAGCGGCTACTCCTCCCGCGTCTCAGCTCGCGGCCGCTGGTGCGTCGCCTCCGCGATTAGCTTCGACAACGCGCCATTGAAAGCAACAGTGCGTTGCCGTAGCCGATACCGGGAGCCACGGCAACTGAACCGAAATGGAACAGCAGCGCCGTAACTTCACGCGTCGGTCGCGAGTGCCGGCTCGCGCGCGGAGCTGCGAAACTGAATTGGTACTAAAAACGTTGGTTCTGTGATCTCATTTATAACAAAACAATAAATATTACCTACGTAAACCTACGACACAGACGTCATTGCGAGATAGTGTGAATTGGTGTTCTAATGTGGACTCAAGTGTTATAGTAGTCTAACAAACATTACATTTGTATTCGTATGGTTCAGCAAGTTATATTCAAGCGTTGCTCGACCCTGGGGGAATACGCTAACGAAAATTACGTGCGATATTCCCATCGTCGGACCACAAAGCGCACTTCGTTTCAATAATACTGACGTCTTTGTTTTACCGTGATGTTATGTCAGACCACAAGTTATCCAGTGTAGTCACCAGTAGACGCCAGTGTAGTGGGCGTTCTTGGTAAGCCCCAATATGCACATACTAAGCCACCATCAGACACTCGCGTGCTGCTCTCGATCCATTTCCTCTATCGACAACAGCGGTCATGAACTCAGCTGTACGATTAGGTGACGTCGCGAGAAAGAGACGCTGTCTGTCGGCGAGCAAGAGCCTGTTTTCTGCTAGCAGATGCGCGCGCTTCTAGCGTTTCGACCTCGGACGCTGAGGATGGATGGATGGTGGATGGAAAAACTTTATTTCATCTGAAGGCAACTGCGGACAATTTCGTCTTAGATGGCCATCAGGCCCAAGGTTGACGGCGACCTGTGTGTCCCACTCCACGACCCTTGAAGGGCACTCGGAAAGGTGGACAGGCGAGCCGACGAGTGCATCCTAGCGAATATAATATTATCTGGGGTTTAACGTCCCAAAACCACGATATCGTGATGAGGGACGCCGTAGTGGAGGGCTCCGGAAATTTCGACCATCTGGTGTTGTTTAACGCGCACTGACATCGCACAGTACACGGGCCTCTACCATTTCGCCTCCATCGAAATGCGACCGCCGCGGCCGGGATCGAACCCGCGACCTTTGGGTCAGCAGTCGAGCACCCTAACCACTACACCACCGCGGCGGACCCTAAGGAAAGAGCGAGACGACGAAACGCGTGTGACTCCGCCAGCGTTCGCAGTAGGCTCGTGCACAACGGCAACGCCACAAATAAATTTCGACCTCTGGGTGGTTTAGGGGCCCTTTGACTTTGGTCCACCTCGTAACACTTGCCTCAAAAGCCCCAAAAAATTCAGCATAGACAATTACTCACCGGCTGCCTCGCATTACAGCGATTCCCACGAGGCGTGGGATCTGCCGAATTTTTTCTGAAGCCCTAGTTTTTCTTTTTTCTTGTCGTCGTCAAAGTGACACACTGAAAACAAGTGCAGCATACGATGCCATTTGTTTACGTCCCCATAAATTGGTTCAAACCAGAGCTTAAAATGTTCAAAAGTGCATTGCAGCAAAAATTCACACAAGATATTACGTTATTGCCTTCTCAAGACATGCTCATGTTAAAAATCAAATAAAAAGAACGTTTTAACGGAGAATGACTTAATAATGATGTTCGGGCATTCTTTTGATGATCCCACACTTTAAAGAAAAACTTGAGCGAAAGTCGTGAGTTTTGTTAGAGCGATACCCGAGGATGTATTTGATAATAGGCAAAACATGACATGCCCATTTAGACTCCAGCAGAAATTGCTGATCGCCGCAGTCATCTTAAAAGCGCCCAGCATATAAAAAGCATGGCTGATCGCTCTGTCAAAGGAATCGCTATAACACGAAAGTGAAACGTGTCTTCACAGATATAGTTGAGCGTTTATTAAGGCGAAAGCCTTTAACGTCTCATGCTCACGTCCGTCCGTCCCCGTCCACCGTCTGTCCGTCCCTCCGTCTGAGCCCTGGAACGGTGCCAGGTGGCCGCCGGGGCGCGCAGACGGACGCCGGTCGCGTCGGACTCTACAGAGCTCGCGCTTTGTTTGCGTAGCGTCTCTGTGCCCAGCGTTTCCAATCGTGCAAGGAGGGAGACTCGAGCATCGCGTTCCATTCTGATCGACCCCGTCTCAAATGGACACAGGCGTTCGCGGAACACACTTTGGAATTTACAAAGTGTCCGTCAATTTAAGCGCTGGAATGCGGACGGCGTCTGCACGATGCGCAAAGCGCGAGAAATTACGAACGCATGCGAACGGAGGCAGATTAGTCTCGCGTAAAAAATTGAAAAAAAAAAGATTCGCGGTAAAAAAATTAAAAAAAACAAAACATGCACACATTCCGTTTGTGTGCCATCTCACTGAGAGTGTAAAAGAAAAAAAGACATGGCATAGTCAGTCGAATGGCCACAAGCTTTCGCCGAACACACTTTGGAATGTACAAAATGTCCTTCAATTTCTTTCATCACTCATTTAGAGCCCAACAGTACGTTGGATGTGCATAATCTTTCATCATACCCATTTGCGCCTGTGAGAGAGGGAGAAAGTTTTTTTTTATGAAATGCGGAAAATTCTGCCAGCGTATATAAAAGCACCTAAATTATGAACGCAAAGCCCTTAAAAGGAGGAGGGTAGGAATAGAAAAAGAAAGAAAAAGAAGGAAAATTATTTCCGCAGGATGTGCAAGGTGAGTATATAATATTTGTGGCGTAGGCCTCCTTGCTCTTCATTAATAAGGTTAATCCTCTCGAAGAACATGAACAGAAAGTTTAAAATCTTACGTTCCTGAGTGACAGAATACATAGGTCCAAGCATTTTCAAGAGATCTTTAGGGGCTTGGGGATTTGAACATAATTTACTTTGGGGAAAACTTGTTCCCTGTTTGCTTGGCTTCAAAACCGCATTCACTGTTTCGGTGTTCTATTTCACACTAAGAGGCAATGAGACATTCGCAATAGGGTTTAAAATTTAAATTGCGCACATAGAAATATTCATAACTTGATTAGCATGTTACTTTCTCCGAATTCTATTTAATGGTTAAATCCGATTTTTTTTTACTTTTCTTTCTTTGAGAGTTTCGTGTGCTAACATTCATGAAATTTTCCCACAGAGCTAACGCCATATCGATTAATACATGTTCAGTAGAGAGCTACAAAGCACGCTGTTATTGCCGTGGTTACACGCCTTGTCTTTTCCACCTCTTTTCTGATTACATTTATCTATCTCTCTCCTCCCTCTATTCCTTCGTCGTCCACAAAATCAAAAGACAGGTGCAATACATTCACAGCAACTTCATGATCATGACTGGAGGTGCGTTCTCCGATCTTTCACCAGGACTCTGAGGCACTAATGAACTTACTGGAACAATAGACATCTTGTGCGGTGATGAGTTTCTGTACTGCTTGCCTTACCTAATCGGACTAACCCGAAGACATAAGCAAGCAAAAAAAAAAAGCAATAACCGATATTTGCCTTACTCGGTATGTCTCTCTACTAACAAGAACATTCAACGTTTTCTTCGCCGGAGCCCCAGGAGCAACGACGCAGTGCATGCAGTTATGCCCACAATAGTGCGAGTGAACCTAGCAAAACATATAAAAAAAGAAAGCTTCCGTGGTCTCGGGCCATATAGAATCTCAGGCAAACGCAGGTCCTTTGCGTGATCAAGCCAAGCTCATAAACCGGAACAGGCAACCTCTGCCGAAACGGTATTGCTGGGTTGCGGTATCCTGATTTGTCATGGAGATTGCTTCGCTAGATATATATGAGTGGTGGTTTTCGTTTTGTAGGCGTCACGCAATGGCAACACGATTTCTCTGATAGGGCAAAGTGCGTTCCATTGTTGGTTAGGGTGTTCCGCTTATGAGCAGAAAATGGTGGGATAGATTTCAGTTCAAGATAGTCTCAAGACATTGCAGACATTTCTTCTGACTTGGGTATGGTCAGCATTTGGATACCAGTTGCACTAATACAATTCTCAGGAGTGAATAGATTGTTTCTGATAATCGAAAAGTCACTGGGTTTGCGTTGCTGTACAGACAATGACGTGTCTAGTGCAATAGTTGATTAACGCTGATTAACGGTTTATACAATGAAGACTCGATTACTGCTAAGTGCAAGCTTGCCGAATGAAAGCGATCGATTCGACATCCCGTTGTGTGATTGTGAAACAACGCACTGGCCTCGTCTTTCGCCACCAAAGTTCAATAGCACGGCATTTGATATATTTGATTTGTGTCCTAGATACAATGCGAAAGAAAGATGGCGTCGAACGAGGCTGTAGATGTAAACAAACAGCTTGAATAATTATCGGGGTGCGCACCCCTTCTTAGGTTACCATTTGGGTATGCTTCTTTTCTGGATTCGAAAGCGTACGGTAAAGTGACTTGTGCATGAATTTTACGTGCTCCGAAAAAATGATCTGAAGAGTTTCGATACAGAAAAAGATTATTTAAAGGTGAATTATTTGAATTTAGAAGTATACAAACGAAGCGTGGCTCCTTTTCTAAACCTGTAGCGGCAACCATCAGCAAAACATCAGTAGGGAGCCGGCAAAGGCGGGCAATTGAAGATGTGTGTCGCAAATATGATGACGTATTGGAGGGAATATAACCTGCGAACCACCGCCATCTAATGCAGTATGAAAGCATTTCAGCGCCCCATGCCAATTAATGGATGAAATGCGAAATGATTTTCCACCCGCCTTGTTTGGGTCCAGGCAGGCGCTTATGGTCGCATTAGTTCTACATTATTATTACTTGGAATTTTCTGTTAGGAACAATTCTAAGGGAGAATATTGGGAATATGGGCTCACATTTCTCAAAAAACTGAATTTTTGTTTAATATTTTAAAACTGCTATTCATAACTGCGGTTTTGTTATTAAAGAGCTTTTGTGTGTGTGTGTGTGTGTGTGTGTGTGTGTGTGTGTGTGCGTGTGTGTGTGTGTGTGTGTGTGTGTGTGTGTGTGTGTGTGTGTGTGTGTGTGTGTGTGTGTGTGTGTGTGTGTGTGTGTGTGTGTGTGTGTGTGTGTGTGTGTGTGTGTGTTTGTGTTTGTGTTTGTGTGTGTGTGTAAAGAGTGCGTTTATAGGTGCCTAGTTATTTACTTTCTGTTCTTCTTTCCTGGTCTTTTCTTCTTTTTTATCGCTGTATATCATCAGTACTGATTGTATTTTCACTGCATTGAATTTATGTATTTATGCTTTATATAGATGTACGTGCTGAATGTTGTGCATTATTGTGGTCTAAGGCGGGGTTGGTGCGCTGTCAGGCATTCTGTGCCTTTTCACCACCCCTTCCCATTCAACCACTGGATAACTGATGTATGTTTACAAAGATGAAAAAACTTCAACTTCAAAATATTCATAGCATTGCCAGAATAGACGTCAGAATGCGGATCACAAATATTAAAAAAAGAAACCTGCTAGAGCCGTAAGCAATGCTAACAGTTTAGCTTATGAATAAACTACCAAGGGCGCGACATTTCTCCAATAAAAACGTTTTACTGGATTTTACTGCTTTTTATTTGCGGGCTTCAATATTAGCTGTTATTGAAGTTGTTAAGCTCTGCTGAAATCACCTGACGTTGTAAATTGTTCATCTTCACGTGAATGACGTGAGATTAAGCAAAATGGCAGAAGGGAAAAGCCGAGTGAAAAGAATCAACGAATCATAGAAACTCATGACCAAAAATACGAGTTATCTAACTAAAAATTTGCTTTTAAACCCAATGGGGAAAAGAAATAGAGGAAATCGTTTGCACCTGTCCCGTCACATTGTGAAGGGGTCGATCACTGCCATCAGAAAGTCACCCTCCAAGCACATTTCTTGAAGAACACAACACACATAATACGTTGACAAAAGAGACGAGAGGCAGATAGAGTTGCACACACAAATGAAGGTTAATTGAAGCAAAAAAAAACTTACCAGATATGAATAAATCATGCCTTCAAATTAAGGTCAAATTCAGAACTTTTCTTATCTAGCATGGTCATCAATGAAACATAATTATTTGTGGTCTAATATCTCTGAGGGTTGGCTGAGCACGGAATCGCATAAGAATTACTAGACTTACAAATATAAAAGCCTTATACTAAGACACTGCTCGCATGAACTGGTCGAATGTTTCAGGAAACCAAAGGTATCGGCCAAACCGGGTGTAAAAACGCGCAAGGAGGAGAGGGGTGGCCAAAGTGGGAAATTGAACTATTCTGTAATGAAAGGTAGTCTTCACGTAGCTCTGTGGTAACGCAGTATAATAAACAGCACGATTTAACCAAGACAAATGAACAATGGGGAGTGTTTCGACGAAAGCTGCGCGCCTTATTTGCGGTTCGTGGAAAGATGAATCAGAGGAAGACACTGGGATAATTTAAATTCAGCGAGAGTAGCCGGACGACTGAAAGCTTGTAGGAATAGTACGACTTGCTACGCTCCGTTTCATCGAGACTTAGAGAGTACTTAACCAAAGTAAAGAAGCAGGCAATGCACATATGTGTTTTAAAATAATAAATGAAAGTACAAGAAAATGCCCTAATGAAGCGGTGGCCATAGAATCGTCATGGGTCCAGTCCAGAAAAAGATTTGCAGAACGCTTTAGCTTCGCTTTCAAGAGCCGTACGCGATAGCGTAATAGGGTCCCGTGAGGATTGCCTTTTCAATTGCTAGCCAAGCTTCGGTTCTCGGTAGATGCCTTAAACGTTCTGAAAAAAAAAAAAGAATGTCTGAGTGCATAACAATGGTCGTTTTCAACTATCCTAGAATGTCTGCTGCAAGTACAGCTTGGATATTCCCACTGCACTAGGGTTCATCCTTTTCCGCATTAAAAGCAAGCATGCCAATACCGACAACGGAATTTCTGCCAAAAACCTTTTTAGCGTTATTGCGTTAACCCTTTCAGCCCTGGATTTTTTTATTTTTGTCGGAGACATTTTTAGTACATATTTTTCTTATAGTTAGGACCTCAGAAGACCACAAACAAAAAATCAATCCAGTGGTGTAAGTATTTATGGATTTACAGACATGATATCAAATTAGGTCATCGTGGCCCTGGGGTCATGAAATTCCAAAAATGGCTAATTTATTCCTGCTTTTCACTAGAGTACACAAAATCTGAACCAACGTAGTATTTGGCATTGTGGAAGCTCTTAAAACAACTTCAGGACTTCATCCCGAAAACGCCGCCTTACCGCCTCAGCTTGCCAGCCTCGCCGTCACCCATGACTTCGGTCAAGTTTCTTCTTTACGGCTCAACACTTCGCAAAAATGCCACAACGTTGGTGTCGATCGCAGTGGGGATCGTTGAAGAAATACTTCCCCAAGAATTAGCAGGTTTGGTTTTGTTTTCGAGGTGCTAGGAGAAATTCAGTGTGGTGTCGTCAATTGATGACACCAGGGCCGAAAGGGTTAAAAGAAATTACAACAATATAAGACACTTTAGCCGAACAAAAAGCACTTCTCGTTCAGCAGGCGCTTGGGCCAAAAGAGAAAACTAATAAGGAAGCGGTTTTGACCCAAAAGAATCCTTGGAAAATATGAACCGACTTCAGGGCCGTCGCAGCTACCTAGCCCCTCCATTCGACACCGACTTCTGTGCGGTCCGCTCTGCCACAACGAGAAGATAAACGCCTCTTGCTGTTGCCCGGAAAATGCGGGACACTCCCGTAGGGGATTCCAAGTGAAAGACCACGCCGAGGTTCCGGTGAACCTTGTCTCGGCCGCAGCAAGCCTTAGAGACCCACGTGTCGGAGAAAAGCGGGTCACAAAGTTTGTGCTCGGATGACCTGCGATACGGTTCATGTATACCGAGTGTAAGAACGGCGTTTCTTAGTTTCGCGAAGGGAGGTCGAAGTGTTTTTTTCTTTTTTTTTTATTCCCATAGGTCAACGTTGAGCAACCTGAAGTTTTAAAATACAATAAGGAAAATGTCTTTATAGATCCACGGAGCCTCCTGTTGACGAAATGCAGTTCTTCGCATCATAATTCTTCCATCTTCCCTTAACTCCTGGCTTTTTTTTTTTTTTTTTGGTTTTCGTCGTACACTATTTTTAAAGGTGAATCCCTTAATATGGGTCATAGGTCGAAAAATACGGCGTTCAGCGGCGCCATGAGCACAGTATGTAGCAAGTGTCTGGTGACATAGAGATATTATGACCACAAATGGTTGCGATTACAAATTAGAATAAATTCAATGTGAAATCAAAGTAAATCAATCTGCATTAAATGAATTAAGTAACCGAAGTGTGACTCAAGAGCGAATACAGTGGTTTAAGTATGGATCAACATGTTATTAAGCGGATCTATAGTAAATCAACGTGCAAAAGGGAATCAGAGAATCAGCGTACGTTGATATAATGAAGAGTGTATCTGCTTGGCGCTTGCTAAAAGAAACAAGTGGCTTCCTCGTTGCGATTGCTTGCATTCTCGAGACGAGCATTGTGTAGCGGGTGAAGAAAATATGTTGCCGGAAGGTCGTTTATTGGGGTAGTATAATAAAACTGAATTCACGAAGGCTAACTTTATTGTCATTCTTCAGCTAGCTTCGCTAATGACCTGCGGAACATTATGACTGGACGAAATTTTCTGCTAAGAATCCTAGCGTAAGATACTTCTGTGAAGTGGGACCCACGTTTCTTTCTGCGTTAAATAACCAAAATATATCGCTACTATACTCTGTTTCAGAAGTTCCCTTCAGCACTGTGGAGGTTACAGGGCCCCTTAGCCAATAGGAAGGACGATTAGCCTCTCAACATGTATTCATCCGCGCCGCGTCGTCTGCTAGCATCCCCCTGGCGTCTGCGCGCACACGTTCAGCGGGCAGACGGCAGCGCCAAAAAAAATAGAAGATGGCTGCACTCATCGAGGCTGCTGCTCTCCGCCACGAGTTTATCACGTCGTCGCCGTGAGCTCTGTGGCCCGTAAGTTCCAAACAGATGCTTGTATTTGCTTTAGATTTGTGTCTTGGAGCTTCGGCAGCAATTTATTCGTGACTACATTGCGCTATTTCCAGGAACCATGATCCAATTCTCGGCGCGTTAGGCTTAACAGGCGTGGTTAAAGCAATCCGCCTCGTGCGCTGCTGCTTTGAGCTGTACAGGTGGCGCCACCAACGGTGAACGGTGGCGAAACACGGCCGACGCGGTCGTGTTTCGCGTCGGCCGGTAAAAGAAGAAACGGTTAGTAGCGGGCGCTTTGCGAGGCGCCTTCGCAAAGCGCCCGCTACTAACCGTTTCTTTTTATTCAATTTACATTCTGGTTTGATATTTGCACTGCCGACGCACCTCCACTAGACAGCCGTGACGTTTGTTACGTCGATTGTTCTATTTTATTTGTTTGAAAATGACAGGCCCGTTTATTATTACTGTGCACGTGCGTGATGCAATATATGCGTTTCTAACGGGCATGCGTAGAAGTTGTTCGCGTGATCTGCTAACACAAACGAAATAAAAAGCTGTTGCAACATAAAACAGACTTCTCGTTTTATTGAACACTCTAAGCAGCACAACAACAATGTACATCGCGGTTGTATGCATGCTTAGGAAACGCATAAAAGACACACGTTTTCATCTTTGTACAGCACTTAACTATACGGCCAAAAGAAAAAAAAACGGTTAGCTAACTTGACGTTGTAACAGGCGCCACACAGCTGCATAATAATGTGTGAAAGTACTATAGTAAATGACCCACAATCATTCGCACTGTTTTTTTTATTATTATTTCACAGACCGTACAAAAAATTGAGGAACTTCGAACTGCATTACAGCCACATATTTTAATCACTTTCACCATCGAAGCCACGATTCTCTATCACATGTGCTTTAAATTACGCAGAAGATTACTCAGGTTTATATAGGAAATGTGCACGCCCGGCATTACTCAGATTTACATAGGAAATGTGTACGCATGTAGCTAGATTCTCGTATGCTAGATTCTCTTTTGGTACGTGAAACTCCACATAAAATGCGATTCTAGAAGTAATGTTCGTGGACTAGCGAGCATAAAGAAGGACGACTACTTACAGCCTCACTTACCTTTGTAAAAACTGTATTCCAACTGCAATTCAATATTAACCGACGCAACAGAACAACCCACTTGCTACCACACAGTGCTATGAAGCAGACGCGCGAAGCCAGGCGTGGTGTTCCAACCACGGTGGTGGTTTCAACTGTAGCACAATCGTGCGCGTACAGTAACGTCGTAAAGGTTGCCGTCATATCAGCGGTTCCCACGATGTAGCACCTGTTCCCCTTCTCGGGTCATCAAACCGCTGCTACGCTGAAAACTACTCATAATTGACTGTCAAAGAAAAACGCCGTCTTGTAGGAGGCCATCTTGTACAGCCAACGAACAAAAGTGCACGACTGAAGGATCTGAAGCATTTCCGTTGATGCGGTGGCAGCTGAGAGAAGTCAGGGCTGACCGTCCGACGTGTGACCACCACCATTACACAATTTTAACTTCGCAACATCCAAGAAAGACACGACGGAAGCGACGAGCCCACCCGGTCATGTTCGGTGCGCTGGTGACCGCACAGCGCGCGCTCCCACGGCAACCGAAAGAAATAAAAAAAAAAGGGGGGAGAGAGGAGTTGACTTGAAGGAAACGAAGGCGGTGGAAGCGAGGAGGCGTCTAGTCGTCGGTGTGAAATATTTTCAAGAGATGGCGCTCGTTTGTCTTTGCACAACGGATGCGCAAACTTCATTCAAAATGCATGGGATCCTATGGCGGTTTGCATGAGGGTGCGACCGCGTTTGCCGAGCGGTGGCGCCACCATACCGGTGCACGAGGCGGATAGCTTATCTTGCCAATAACAACAGAGCGTACCTGATGCTTTGTCCTGATCGTGAGATGGGGCAAAGCGATAGCTCATTACACCTTTCATTTGTTGCTGCGAGCTTTTTGAGCGACCGTCAAGGGCACGTTCGGATCGAAGCGGGTGGCCGCGTCTGCATGGGCGCTGCCATGTTGATTTTTAACGACAGTTACCGACGGTTACTGATACAACAGTTAAAGAAATACGACGTAAATGCGATGAATAACAACCAAATTACTTATTGATGTGCAGAAGCAGATGCTAAAGAAGGGCAAATGTCTCAACATTGCCAACTGCAAGGCAGTTATATCAGGATCTATGTTTTCCTGCGCAAGCGTGTGGCTTGTTTACACCCCGTAGCTTTGGCAGTGCTGAACGGTAGTGGTGAAACAGAGTATAATTGTACCGTGCGCGAGAACGCGTCGACTGTACGAAAATAAATACGGCCGACCCGCATAGTAAAGGAATCAATGCAATAAAATATGTACAGCCTTCAATATATATATATATATATATATATATATATATATATATATATATATATATATATATATATATATATATATATATATATATATATATATATGGCTACTCGTCTTACAAGTCTCGTATCTTATCAACATAGCCAAATGAGAAATGAACGGAAACGTGGCTAGTTTTTACGCATTTGTTCACGCAATAGCTTCTTTTTATTTGGCTACACAGTTTTTGTTAACTGTCATGGCTGAAATGACACCAAAAGATATATAACGTTACTGATACAGCTAGTTGTTAGAAAAAAGAACTTTTATCGGTGTTATTGAAGGGCGCACGCATTGCTGCTTAGTCAGCAGGCTGGAAGTTAGCCTGGAATTCGGCGATAACTCTTCGGTAGACTCTTCCAGTCACCTCGAATACCATCTCCAATAAGCGTTCAATGACTGATGCTATTTACGCTGAGCTCCCAACCCGCCATGGCGAGGTTATCGCATACAGCAATCAACCCTCTATCGACCTGCGTTGTTATATGTTTTGATGGGTCACAGGCCCACGGGACTACACCTTGTTAATGATGGGTGCAATTGCGAGCTTTGATTTGGAGCTGCAACGCCGTCAGGATATCGGTGGTGATGAGACTTAACTAGTAAATCTTGCTTACAGTGTTCAATATAAGGTAGGCGCAGATACGAACACAAGGGAATAGGTGAGTACAACACAAACGCCACCTTGATCACTTTGCTTGTGCCCGTGTCTGCACGTCTACAATCTTTTATCATAAATCCGTACCAACTATCTTAAATTTTTGTTGTTCTTAGGCATCTTCGTAGAGGATACGAGGTTTAGAGCAACAAAACATAGTATTATTGACTAGGGTTAATTTTTACATTCCGTTACCTTTGTGATGTCCTTAGTATTCTCGCTATTTTTTCGCACGGTGCTGCAAAGGTCAATTTCCTGCGGTACAGCTGTATATCGGTGCGGACAACCGTTGCGCATGCGCGGAATGGAAAATAATTTATACGTAATCGTTAACAGTTATTCACGTCACCAAGACAGTGAAAAAAACTTGAATCAAATACTACGATTAAACAGTCCTTGAAGCTTAGCAGATAAGGCGCTACGCTGCTATGCTCAGGGACGTGGGTTCGCTTCCCGGCGACGGCAAACACGTTTCGATGGACGCAAGGAAGTTATGCGGGGACATTCAGAAAGAAAAAAAGAATTACCGGGAAATGATCAATGCTGTTGGCGAACGGCACGTTGTACCTGAAATTCTGAAGAGGACTTGAAAGATAAATATGAAAGACCTAATCTGTAAGAATGAAGCGGAACATTTGGCACTTATCCGGACCCATAAACTTTTCAATACGGGCTGCATTACCCACAACTGTGCTGACCCGCAAAAATATTACGCTTATTCCACTTTAACGGCCTAAAATTTGATCTTATGTGTACTGGATAAGGACGTTTTTGCTCTTTGTTTTTGAAGAGAGCGTTCGCCCACGAAGTGGTATGAGTAAAACTTTGGCTTTCACGAACGTGAGTTTTCAGGACTGTTCACGCGTGGTGTGCCAGCCTCTTTCCGCGTCGTGCGCATGATGAGCCCTTTTGAGTGTCGCCAAAACTGAAGTGGTCGAAACTATATCGCAGTTCTTTATGTGTGAAATTGTGCGAACGAATGTCACAACAGAAAAACCAATAAAATACATTCTATAAAATGTCTTTCAAAGAGTGCTAGAAAGAAGTGTTTCACGATTTTTAGCAAGGTTATCGCGAAGAAGGTATGCTTAGATGGTGGAGATTGTACTGGCATCGATTTAATTTAAAGTGCGCAAACTAAATTTAAGAAATGTTTTTGTGAGAGCGCATTAGTAAAAAAAATGCCCCCACCTCCCCGAAGGGAATCGTGAGGAAATGCGAATGCATTTCGCGCGCGCTTCACTCCATTTATATATGGTGGTTGTGGTTCGAAGAAGGAAAAGGCGCCTAATTTCTGCAGCCCGGTCGGGAGCACGGCGCAGCGCCTGTTTTTTTTTTTTTTTTTTATCGCGGTAGCTCCGCTGAGCTCCCACGATGCGAGCGCCCTCACGCGCCAGAGCGCGCTCCTCCTCTCCACTTTGCTAGGGGCGAGGATAAGCGCGCGCGCCCGCAGCTTTTGCTATGGGAGAGAGAGTGAGAGCGGAGAGATAACACCTGCCGGCGCGCGGACACCTCCTCAACCTATCCTCCTCCCCGCGGACAACGCCGGCCAACGCCGGCCAACGCCGGACAACGCCGGTTGCCTGACATAGCCCGACTATGAAATGCATTCGCATTTAAAATAGCGCTACAAGCAGCCTACGGGGCTTAGGCTTAAGGGATTACGTAGACATGTAAAGTGGGCACCGGGCGAACTATGGAACAACGCGTTCAAACTGGGCGCCGCATTCACAAAAATCACCTTACGCTAAAAAATTTCGTAGGAGAATATTCCTTTAGTGAAGAAAAACTGCAATAAGGAAAGTGCGTTGAAGAAAGAACAATTTTATGTATTCGGTCCCAGCGGCCGCTTTCTTGAAACGCTCCTTTCCCAAGCGCTCCTTTGCAGTAGAACGTGTTGCTGGGCAAGCTGGTGTTGGCTAACTGACATATTGTAGCGCCGAAGAACATTCCCACAAGAACGAATACTCATTCACAAGATTTAATATTCCCACAAGACCACAAGAGGAAACACAGGACGACGTGACAGGTGCTAACTCACAACGTTATTGAGGCAGAAGCCTTAGATAGATACCTCATCAAACGCGAAAATTGACGAGCATTCCGCGTCGGCGTTCTCCATCGGCTGCATCATACAGTGTTGCGGAATGTGCGCCTCCATTACATTCCAATTCCATTCCAGGGAATTAGAGTTTGCCGCTATTCCGTTCCTTTCAATTCCTCGGAATGAAAAAAATTACACCATCTCCCGCTAAAGGGAACCATGTGTAGATGTGAAGCAGCGGGCGCTAACGCTTACACTGGCGGCGGCGTTGACGCTGGCGCTCATCGCAGCGTTGCGCAGGAGAGAAAACTGGGGAGGCGCAAAGCACGCAGTGATGGAGCGGTGTTTCCTACTGGAACATGGCAATCGCTGCTAATAGGGCAATGAGAGACAGAAGACTCCGACTGGACACAGAGACCCGCAGTCCGGTTTTAGTCAACGCGCACGCTGTGAATTTTTATTGTTCAACAACGCACAGGAGAAATCTCCCACTGGCACCACCTTGCAGGTCAAGATCCATTGCCATATATACGGGGTGGCCAGTGAACGGTTGTGCAGCGCGAGCAGTCGGTTTTTTCAACCAAGAAACTCGCTAGCAGACGCTGCCTGCGTCGGCGTCGCGAGGCGAGAGAGGGGGGGGCAGCGTAGGAGAGGAGAGAGAGAGGGGGGGACGCGCATGCGCAGTGGGAGTGTGGGCGCCGCGGGCAGGGATGCCTAGAGGAGAGAGGGGGGAGCGTAGTAGAGGAGAGAGAGGGGGGACGCGCATGCGCAGTGGGAGTGTGGACGCCGCGGGCAGGGATGCCTAGAGGAGAGAGGGGGGGAGCGTAGGAGGGGAGAGAGGAGGGGAGGCGCACGCGCAGTGAGGGTGTGGTTGCCGCGGGGAGGGATGTCTATAGGAGAGAGAGAGGGAGAGGAGGTTTTTTATTTTAAGTTTTTAAGGGGCTTGAGCATGCGCAGTAAGGGTGGTCACGCGGCACACCACCACCACCACCACCACCGCATTAAGCTTCGCCACAAGATGCTTCACATCTAAAACGTTAGCAATGATACATCAGAGATAGCGTTCCTTGAACAAACCGTGTCAATAACTCCAAGGCATTCAGAAGGTTCAACACCGTGAGAAACATGAAATTGTTGCTGTAAAATGTAATAATCGTCGATTCGAATAATTTTTTTCCGTTGTGAGAAATTTCTCCGGCCATGTTTTTTTGTTTGGTTAGAATTTTTTTTTATAACAGATATTCCTGTTTATTTTTTTTTTGGCATGCAATTACCATCCGCCGGCTTTTTGTGCATACTATAATTGTAATTCGGCTTGATAACATTCGCATCTCGGAAAGCATGTCAAGTTATAACTTTTAATATGAATGGCTTACGCATGACTCAGTAAGACAAACATGAACAGATAGTTCCGTTGGGCGCCTTCGACGGGAGCCGCACTTCGCTTGATCGCAATGATAATACAGGTTTTGCCGATCAAAAAACGTAACAATATTGCTAATCCCAGAGCGCAGTTAATTGTAAGGGAGAATAAGCTTAGCGGTGCCCAATATGCCTACGCAAAAAGAAATCATAGAAGCAGACCAAGGCTGCTCAGCACACATTACTGACATGTTACCTGTGATGACCGATACTTAGCAATGTTCAAGGACATCGCATCTAGTAAGCAACTGACGCTAAATTCTTCTATTTTATGAGTGTCTATATATGAATCCAGACATTGCCACAATCGCGCAGCGAGGTCTGCTTAATAATAATTTAACAAAGTGAATCAAGGAATCCGAGTAGTAACACGGCTATTCATTCCACTGAGGTATTGGAGCTCACACGGTAGACACAAGTGTACGTAGAAATATCATACAACTTGCTGGCATTACATGCGATTAATTAGTCTGCAGGCGGTGATTAGTGACTACTGGTGAGTATGAGTTTTTTTTTAATTGAGCTAGCGCGCCGAACACAAGAAGCAAGTAAACGCAATTAAATATTCGCTTTAGGCTGACGAACAATCAGTGCAATACGTTAACAGCAGGGACCAGCAAACGATGTGTTAAGCATGTGTCATATGACATAACCAAGTTGTCCGTAACCAAGCAACAAAGCTCTATCGCTGAATGTTCGCTTTTCGTGCAGAGCACTGGGAGTTTTACAACAACCATACAAGCACGTCCTGTCTGACACGATCAATGTGCTTTGCGAGTTTTCGCCCTTTAGATGATGATGATGATGATGATAATGACGACATAGCGTATTTTTATGCTGACAAAAGTAGCGTTCAAGAAGACTAAGCAGTTTTCCCGCGCGTCTGGAGCGGTCGTGAATATGGAGAAAACTAAGATATGGTTAACGGGGAACAAAGCC
Organism: Rhipicephalus appendiculatus; assembly: GCA_030522465.1. Lineage (NCBI taxonomy): Eukaryota > Metazoa > Arthropoda > Arachnida > Ixodida > Ixodidae > Rhipicephalus > Rhipicephalus appendiculatus. The sequence goes on along the minus strand of JALIZH010017273.1, from coordinate 5,695 downwards.
CCTATGTCTGCTGGTATTAGTTGGAACAGTGCACCGCTCGTGTACCTTGTGCCTTTGCATCGAATACGGAACACTGGGCCGCACTGTTCGTCAGCACTCACTCTTGTCAAGCGCGCCTCGCAAGCATGGATGGGGAGAGGAGAACTTTCTGTGTTCGCCTGTGGGCAGGTATGCAATGTCAGGGATACAAGCGCTTTTTTGAATATGCGTCCGAGTCTCCGACGGCGACAGAAGAAAAAAACAAGAAAGTGAAGGGTGGTGAGACAGCAGACGGCGGGGGCGCCGCCGAGAGGAAAAAATAATCACAAGGCGCAAGCCGGGGTATGTCGCCGCCATAGTTCCGCACGACGGATACCAACAGCATAGAACCGCGGTTACGCGAAGAATAGAGACAAACTTCGGAGCAACACAGTCTATATAAGGACAAGGACACAACTGCAGTAGGCGCGTTGCTTATAAATGTACCGTGCTTGTAATCAGCCAAGTCATTTTAAAAACACTGTTTTATATTGAAATTCGAAGCTCTGACTTACTAACGTTTGAAGTTTGAAAAGCAGCGCGCAGACGAAAACGTGCTCTATTTTCGGAAAAAGAGGTAATTCCATTCCCATTCCATTCCAGGTTCGCGAAAATGTGGAATGAATCCGGAGTCATTCCAATTCCGGAGTGGCAACTCCGCAACGCTGGCATCATACGAGTGATGCAAGATATCATCATCATTTGATGACGTCATGACATGACGGCATCGTGACTTCGCAAACTGTGACGTCTCTATGACGTCACAAGGAGATGTCATCACGTTATGATATTGCTTGGTCAAAGGTGGGTTGATCCGGGAGGCAGTTCAAACAAGTTAAGGTGCAGAAAGCTTTGAATTGCTCCGTTCCTGGAGGCATCGCAATGCTACGCTACTTGCAGAAACTCCTCGGAGAGGAGGCGCGGAATGCCACAGCCCACCAACTCGTGCATGGGGGGGGAAGGGGGGAGGGGGGGAAGACACGCGCATCGCGTTCAATTTTGTTCGAGCTTGTCTCATTACTGCTTTTTTGTTATCCGCTAGGTTGCGCGTTCTGGCTCTGCATTTGCATTGGACAACTCCACTGCACGGTACCTATGGTAGATGCTGAACGAGGGCCAACTGTATTGTGTGGTAGGGCGAAGAGACTTGTCTTTTTTTATTGCGATAGCAATTATATGGACACTCTCGGCTGCTTTTCGCCGTCATGCCCCGTATATGTATATGTATATATATAACCGGCCCCGCCCGTCGTTCGTGAGCGTGAAAAGACGTGAGGGGGGGGGGGGGGTCCCTCGAGCGACCTTCGATTTTACGAGCGCGGTCGTCGCGGGCGCGCGCGTTATCTCCCCTTCTCGGCGGCCGACAGCGGGGGGCCGGTGTACCCTTCTACGTGCTGCGCTCTCGACGCGAAGAGAATGTAGTGAGCAGAGTGTCCCTGGAGAGGCCGTATGCTCTTAAACCAGCGTTTTCTAGAGTTGCGTGAGATCGGATCCAAAAGAGTTAGCTGCCAGCCTCACTTCGTATAACATTACAATTTGTTGCTATCGCATTCATTGCTTCACCCTTGCGGTGAAACTGTGACTTTTTTTTTACTATTCACATTACTCTCAGCCATACGGCCGTTTCTGATTGCGTTGTAAGGCAACAAAACAACGAAGTGAGAATTACAACAAAAACCACATCAATACAATGTCAAACATAAATTTACAGGTATATTCAGAATTTAAACAGCAGTTCTCGAAATATGTAGCAAATGTTGAAAGCCAAGTCAGTCTAAAGAAAGAACAACAGCATGAACGCCACAGCCCACCAGCTCATGCACGGGGGGGGAAGGGGAATCCAACCCTGTTCACATCGCCTTCGCAAACGCTAGCCAGGCTTCGTTTTTCGGTGAACACATAAACCGTGCCGCAAGAAAAAAAACGTCTGCATGCCTTACAAATTCGCCCTTTCAAGCTATCCGAGAAAACCCACTCCAAATTACAGTTGCGATGTGACCACTTCAACATAATTCTTCCTTTTGCGAGTTGTCCAGGTACACACTATGCGCCCGTAAGAGAACACGCGCGCCTACGCAGCTGCACGTGTTGGTGCTGTTGTTGATAATGAGAAATAATTATGCATGTATGCTTTGTAGCTGGTTGGTCACAGAAAGAAGTTATCGCGTGACATCCGAGATTCGCGTGATCAGAAGCGGATGTCGGGACGCTGCGTTCGCCGCGTTGAAGCGCATTGCGTTCCGGTCGTTTGTGTGGAGAGTTGTGAAAACACCATGATGTAAAAATGACGTTGCGGAAGAGGAACCGGAAACAGGAGGCGTGCTGCTCGTAAGGCTGCGGTCAATCAGCGGCGCCCGAAATGGAGCAAGAGGAGTACAGCTTCAGGGGAGAAAAATACGCTACATCTGGACATCTCCTTCTCCACCCCCATTTCCGCCACCGCTGATAGGCTGGTGCGTGACGACTGCTCACCCAATGGAAAGCTCGAAAATAGCTCACCTGCATTCACCTATCCCTATTGAGCTAGAACGTGACCTGATAAGAAAAAAATGTCTGTGAAGGTTAAGGGCACGTGAAGCAGTATGGAACGCTTGCCTTTATGAAAAATTTGCGTTTAGGAAAACCCTTTTCCATCGTAGGACGCTACAGAACTTGGAAGTAGCGAAGAGCACCATGGTTCTCCAACTGCTGCTCAAGTCGTCGAGCGCATGCCAAGTACATTGTCTCATCACAAGCAAACCTGCGCAAACGCTCTAGCGGATCAGATGAGTTTTTCTCAAGTACTCCGTTAATATAGCATCAACGAGAACAGTCAATAAAGCGTTTTTATGTCTTTCTCCATGCGAAAAATTCCTTTAATTTCTTTTAATCAGAAGCATATTTTAAGAAAGCTGCAACGCAATATAAAAGGTCAGGTAAGGTGCAAATCATCGTGCACATCCGTTGTGCGCGTGTTTTCACGCCTATTCTTTTATGTTGAGGTTAGGCGGCTCAGGCGGTGTTTTTGAAAACTCGCATGTTCCCTTACGTATTCGTCAAAGCGAAGGCGAAAGCCATCTTCTTTTAAGGCGAAAGCCTTTAATGTCTCGTGCTCACGTCCGTCCGGTGTCCGTCCGTCTGTCCGTCCGTGTGTCGTCCGTCCGTCCGTCTGTCCGTCCGTCCGTCCGTCCGTCCGTCCGTCCGTCCGTCCGTCCGTCCGTCTGTCCGTCCATCCGTCTGTCCGTCTGTCCGTCCGTCCGTCCGGTGTTCGTCCATCCGTCCGTCTGTCCGTCCGTCCGGTGTCCGTCCGTCCATCCGTCTGTCCGTCCGTCCGTCTGTCCGTCCGTCCGTCCGGTGTCCGTCCGTTTGTCCGTCCGTCCGTCTCTCCGTCTGTCCGTCCGTCTGTCCGGCCGTGTGTCGTCCGTCCGTCCGTCCGTCCGTCCGTCCGTCCGTCCGTCCGTCCGTCTGTCCGTCTGTCCGTCTGTCCGTCCGTCCGTCCGTCCGTCCGTCCGTCCGTCCCTCCATCCGTCTGCCTGTCTGCCTGTCTGTCCGTCCGTCCGTCCGTCCATGTCCGTCCGCCCCGTCCATCCGAGCTCTGGCACGGAGCCAGGTGGCCGCCGCGATGCGCAAACGGACGCCGGTCGCGTCAGACTCTACAGCGCTCGCTCTTTGCTTGCGTAGCTTCGCTGTGCCCAGCGTTTGCAATCATTCTGACCGACGCCGTCTCAATGAACACAGGCGATCCCGGAATACACTTTCGAATTTACAAAGGGCCCGCCAATTTAAGCATTGGAACGCTATGGCGTTTGCACGATGCACAAAGCGTGAGAAAATACTAACGCATGCGAGCGGAGGAAGATTAGTCTGGCGTCTCGCTGCGACTCGCGGCAAAAAATTAAAAAAAGAAAACACGCACACATTCGCTTTGTGTGTTATCCCACTAATAGTGCAAAAGAAAAAAGACATGGCATAGTCAGTGGAACGGCCACACGCTTTCGCCGAACACACTTTAAAATGTACAAAGTGTCCTTCAATTTTTTTTTTGGTCTCCTCAATAGTGATGCAGAACTATTGATGGCACTATCGATACTATCGATAGCTGAGTGACTATCGAACTATCGATGGTAGAAGAAACTATCGGTAGCGCTATGGATAGCAAGTTTCATAGCACTACTGATAATATAAAATCAACCGCGCGAACTCATTGCAGCATAAACTTGATTCCCCGACTGTGTCGATCGTACTATACGGTGGAGCAGGTGAAGCAGGCTGAAGGGCAAGAAAGTTGACATGCTTGCGTTCCATCACCAAAATGTTTGGCTGACACGTGATAATAAAGCTGAACTGTTCAGCTTTAGCAGAAATAAAGCCGTTACATGTGGCGAAACTGCGCGGCTTCAAACTTATATTGCATTTTGTGATTTCAAAATAAAAATATCAAAACCTAAGTTTTTAATTCTGGGGTGTAACTGGGTACCTATGAATATGAATTTATTGATGGGCATATTAGGGCGTTTCGTTTTGTGGCAATAATTTATTTCTTTCACAAAAAGATTGCTCATAAATAAGCGAACCTAGTACTACTGATTGTAGGCTATCTCATCTTATTTGGCAAAATCGCCACCCAACAACAGCATAATTATTCACAGCACTATTGATTATACGATCGGCCGCAATACTCCATGATGGTACTATTGATTGCACTGTCGATAATATCGATTGTTTATCGATAGTAGTACTATCGATAGTTTATTTAAACTATCGATAGTTTAAAAAAATCTATCGATAGTTCATTTACCGATAGTTCTGCATCACTACTCCTCAGTACTCATCCTCCCTCGCCCCCCTTCCGAAAGCTTTTTGCGCCTCACGAGGTTTCGCGTTGCCTCTATCATCGAAGGCATTGCTATATTTCTGCACCTAACCTAGTTTTGCATTGTCTCCGTGATCGGCGCACCTTTCACCAAGTGAAAATTCCATTTAACAAGCCATCATGTGACGTCACGTCGCGAGGACCTCATAGTGACGTCATAATGAGGTCACAAACTTCCTTTCTTGACGTTTAGTGACGTCATACGATGACGTCATCCCGTAATGATGATCTTTCGCATCACTCGTACTGACACCGCCCACGCGCGACGCCGACGGTCAATTTTGGTGTCTGATGATGCATCTAAGCTTTTCGCCTTAAGATATATGTTAATGCAAAACGTCGGGGCAGCGCTACAGGCAAGTGTCTGGCGTTACGAGCACTGTTGTAAGTGACATTACAGTTATTTCACTTCGATGAAGCGTAAAAGAGTATCGACGAGATATATTCAATCTAACTAAGCGTGCAATGATGCACTTAGTTTGATGTTTGTTATCCGTAGCAGTATGTACTATCCGCGTCAAATGAAACCCGAACAGCGGCAAGCATTCGCAGTGGTATAGTGCGCGCCGTCCAGTTATCACTATGGACAGGCGCGCATGTATGCGAAGTGCTGCCGAACCGGATGCGCGCGCCTGTCAGTAGGTGATAACTGGACGGCGCGCACTATACCACTGCGAATGCTTGCCGCTGTTCGGGTTTCATTTGACGCGGATAGTACTTAGATAAGTTAAGCAGAATCGCACAAAATCTTGTTTCCATTCATTCATTCTTGAAGACAACTTTTATAAATTGTCTAGGGAACATGAGCAGTGTGTTTGAAAAATC
>JALIZH010017271.1:0-59016 GCA_030522465.1 Rhipicephalus appendiculatus | reverse complement strand
GGTTTACCGATGCTCTTGCTATTGAAAGACAATCAGCTTGTTAAGTGAAAGAAGAGGAATCTATCAACGATTCGTTTTCTTTGTCATATACGCGTTACAAAGACATTGAGCGAAGTCGCGGTCATTAGGAAATTTAGACTACAGTGTGCGTGTAGTTTACCACTTTTTCTTGAATTTCATCTTTAGGCTATGCAGCTTTTCGAAAATTATTTCAGCAATGCTATCGGAATGACACCTATAGTGTTTGAAGATGCGAGACATGCAGTAAATAGGCTTATTACTCGCCAATCTTTTACACACCCCATTATCAAGCGGGCACGAACCGCCGGCCCCTGTCGATGGATTCTGTTTAAAAGGCCACCACGTGCGAAGAGTACTTTCGACCCGAGCTCCGCCGCTTGTCGGTGCGTCTGTTATTAAGGAAGACAAAGTGCAGTGTTGCGCATCTTTCATTATTCAGTACTCTATACTGTCATACTGTCTTTTCAGAAAGTTGGCTCAGTGCTTTGCTTATTTTGGTTGCGCCTATGTTTCACAAAAAAAAATGCGTTCAACGACTTGCTTTCACCTATGTAATTTGTTAGCTTTGTCTCTCTTTATACAGAGCTCCGTTGAATGCGGTTACAGAATACAAGGCCGGCATGCGACGACGTTCACGTCACCGCCTCTAATGACCTTTTGCACGTGGCCTGAGTTTTTTGTCCTCCAATAGAAAAGAAAACAACTTTTTCTGGGTATTCAAGGTCACCCTCGGTATTGGCGCTAAATTTCGGCATCATCCTCACTATGGGCAAAGTGAGTCATGAATTTTTATTAAAGCTCGTTCAATTTTAAGTTCTTCCACAATTAAAGAACGTGCGAAGAGACCTAGCTAGACAATACAAGAAAGGTTAATCCAGCCAACCAAGAAAGGAGCTTAGAGGAGCGCATATTTCGATGGTAATGAAAAAGCGCCGCCTGGAGATAGCGGTCACCGCAAAGACAAGGCTGTGATTAGCCACAGACGTAGGACAGGCAAGGACCCTAAAGGGTGTGAGATACATAAAAGTTGAAAAGTGACTGAGATAGCGAGAAAAAAGAGGCAAGAAATGTGAGGACTATAATGATGATGGATGGGCGGAAGTCCACTACCGAAAAGACCACTCTGGCCACCCATGCCCATTTAGGTGATGAAAGAAGCTGCCGGTGGCACTGGCCAGAGTATATAGAATGAGCGCTTGGGCTTGAGTGTGGGAGGAAAATAAAAGAAAGATATTGTCAATGAAAAAGATATCAGAAGATACATGAAAAGTATACTAGTGCAGAGAAGCTAGGCAGTTAAAAAAAAACAAAAACAAAGGGGCCAATGTCCACTTATTGAGAGAAACAAAGACAGTGAAGAACGGACACTGGGTCGTGTAGATCAGTATGACCACACTGGAAGATACTGTGAGAGCAATGTGCCTCGTTCTTCGAATAATTTGAAACCGTTTCATCAGAATTTCCGCAGAATGTCGAAAGGTGTTTGTGCACGTACAGATTTAAGTGGGGAACTTGTGTTTTTGGCGAGTCTGAGACGTTTCCGTATATCTTGGTTCTGGATTAAGAGAAAAAGGCAAACAAGCGAGCACAAAACAGAAATAGAACTAGAGGAAAATAGCGGAATATAGTGTGGTGTGAATGAAACAACAAGTTAAGGGATCCGTGTTGTGGAGCAAGCAAGGAACAGGTGCGGCAAGAACAGGTAAAACGACACCAACAGAAGAACGTAGCAATCAAAATAAATACATAGAAACAACAGACATGCTTTACGATAGGGAGAAGGAGAGTTGGGTTTGAAAAGTACCGGACATGAACATCCCTGAAGTAGCTTCCTTTTTACTTAAGTAGTTTTAGCATGGCGTATGTTGTGCGCTACATGACTATTGCTCCCTTCACTGCACCGTTAATTAGTCTGCGACACAAGCGAGAAGGTGAGGCAGCCACCGGGCCCTTAATAAGCTTGCCTCTGAGTCCCCACGTGGTAACCTGCGCTCACCCTACGATGCGAACCAGGAACATATGCGAGGTCATCTGCTAATGAGCCCGTAATCGTGAAGAAAGGCTTGCGCTGTCGCCCTCTAAATGAAAAACTGGTCACCATGGATTCAAGCGCCCAGAATACTGAAAGATGAAAGGCAGGAAGGTGAAGATAAACCTGTAAATGCCGAAAACATCTTCAATTTTCTGCTCATAATCGTAACGGAGGCTCAGCGGTTAAGACATTGCGCTGCTAAGTACGAGAGCGGGGGTTCTGGCTGTCGGATCACGGCGGCAACAGTTCAACGAGACGAAATGAAAAAAAAAAATGAAAGAAAGGTCGTTCACTCATATTAGCGGCACGCCAATGAATTCCAGGCATTCGATATTGCATCGAAAATCTAATTTCCACTAAGGCATGCCTCATAACATCAAACTTGGTTTTGGCCACTTCGGGCTTCAATATTTAAATTGAATTTCCTGCGGACTGAAACGGATAATATGATAACCTATGCACCATCGTCTATCCGCTCGGCTACTATAGCCAGTCTACATGAATGATATTACTGAACAAAACTGCAAAAGCTGTTGTTTGACTCTGAACACGAAGATCATTCAACAGATGTGTTGACTTCTTTCTTTTCTTCACGATAACGACATACAAACGAGAAAGCTCGTTTCGTTCTTTAATTCCGTGCCTCGAAATATATAACCTATAATGTTTTGCGAGAACTCAATGGTGGTAGCTGACTCTGCGTGGCCTATACAACTCAATATAATATGAAATGGCGCGTTACATATCCGGCACTCTTCTGCCTAACAAAAGCGTGGCTTCGTGCAAACTAATTAATCAGTGTGAAAATAAGGAGCAACCCTGACATTTCAATGAAATCACCTCAGGAGCCATTCTCCGCATGACCAGCATAATGCATTGAGCTCTTCTTCATTTAAACTGGCTCTATGTATACATACGCGGATCGAAGAGCTTCAAACACATAGTGAAAAGAAACTCAGCTGGTTCGCGCGCTGCCTTCTTGCATAACGGGCACAGCCACTTCTAGATAGAGGCCAGACGCATAGATGAGTACTATGGATGCGCCACCAGATAGAGAAGCCGCGCAGGTTGATTCATGCTGATTGTTCGAGAAGTAGCCGGCATCAGCGCCCATGCGTATCCTGCTCGATGCCCGCTCCGTCGTGCTTCCCCGCTCAATTTCGGCGCCCTCTGGAGTGTATGCGCGTTTCTGGCAAAGATGCGCGGCATGCAAACTACAATAGCAAGGGCGCTCTCGCTAGCACAGATTGAAACTCCATATTTCCGTGTTCAAGCGTCCCTGAAAAGGAAAGGGCGCCACAGAAAGGCTAAACGGGATGGATGGCCGGTGGGGGGAAAATGGGAGGGGTGAACAAAGTAAGGGTGATCCACTACGCGATGAAGGGCTATAGTTCTACGTCGTTATCTCACGGTATAGTGGATCCATGTCTTATGCTATGCCGTTAATCTCCATCTTTTTCTGTATTTTTCTGTTTTCAAGAAAATCGAAACATAGAACAGGGTTCTCGCGAATATTTTCGTTATAGGAGAGCTCTCCGGAAATCCACGCCGTATGATTAAAATACATAATTCAACAATTCATTGTGCGGGAGCCAGCTGTGGCAGATATTACGCACCCTCAAATCCATTTGTCAGTTCTTATACACATTCGACATATTGGAAGTTTTGTACGGGCGCTATATGCAGAGTGGTGGTATTGGTGAGCGTGAAAAATATTCAGTCGTGCATTGATTGTGCTTCAGTGCCCCAAGAACTGAAATCAAGCGCTGAAAAATTCAACCCGGCACGCGGAGATGATTGCCGATCGAAATGACCAGTTTCGAAAGGAATGACGAATAGTTCATGTACCTACTGTCGAGCTTAGCTTATTACGTAACCTACTGCAGTTCCATGGTAGACGAAATCGCCGGCTTTATTCGTGGAATGCTTTCGCAACGGAGTTAAGAGCCTCACAAGAATACGTTCAGTAGGTGCCTTAAACATCTCCCTCAAGTAAAGACAAACAATGAAAAGCACGTGTTGCAAATGGCAGAATCGTTATCTACTTTGCTTTTACGTGCAGATTTCTCATGATAAGCCAATATTTGCCGTTCGTTACAAGGTAGAATACAATTCAAAATGAAGCAGACCAAAGCATATATGGAATGTTAAGGCGTCCGGATAGGGATCCGGTCGTGCGCGCGGTACTATTTCCTTCCATTGGTTAAAACAGCGTAGAATAGAGGAAGGTAATTTTCTGTCTTTTACTTTCCCTAATTTTGGATACACACACCTGCGCCCGCAATGATTGTGGCCCACCTATTAATGCATATGTAGGCAGTTTCCGTTGCGCAGGAAATAGTAGCGCGCACGGCCGGATGCCTATCTGGACACCATAACATTTCAGGTACGTTTTGGTCTGCTTCATTTTGAATGGTATATAGTCTACCTTTCAATGAGTGGAAAATTTTCGCTCTCCGTGTAGCTTTTATGTGCCACAAGGACTGACCAGGCAAGATAAAACGTGCGTTCACCGGTTGGGACTCGATGTTACCTGTAAGAAATATTTCAAACACAAGATCATGCAGACGTACACGCCTACGTGCACCACATGTAATAACCAGGAATAGTTAAAACACGTTATCTGTGAGAGTTCCCATAACGACTCAGAACGACAGATTCTGAAGGCAGCACTGCATTTGTAAGGAGGCTTGAGCTTGGAGCTACGGCGCCTCCTCGGCTCATGGCAAGGCAGTGGTTGTGCGATGCGTAAAACAAAAACGCTGTTGATTTTTTTTTTGAGGACCGCTCGACTTAACGAAACTTTATGAATGACTTTTTTGTGTATATATGTGTGTTTGTCAGTGTTCGTCTTATTTGAGCGTATATGTCATTGTTTTATATATCATAGTCATCGCCTGACACCTGGAGTAGCAAGCAAGGCGATAAACCAGGCTAACGGCTCCGGGAATTTTATTAAAGGTCGTTATCTCTCTCTCTCCTTATGTGTACGTTATACGACAGTACATCGGGTGGCCTCTTGGCATTGACGCATGAAGCATGCTTCATCACGCAACAAATCTACGCCCCCGTCTAGCCAAATCAACTGAAATTCCAAGTATGTATGGCTGCGCTAGCGGTACCATGACAATTGGTAAATGTGAGACACGCTAATATTTCCCAGTAATAATACTTTACGTGCCAATACCACGATATGATTATAAGGATAGACTATTGGGCGAGTTGGTAAATCATGATGAAAAATATCGCGAAAAAACGTGAGATAAGACGAAGAAAACTACAGGACATGATTATGAAGCACGTGCGCAGTAGTGGGGGACAACGAATTCATTTCGCGCATTTGGGCTTTTTTAACGTGCACTTACATCTAAAAGACGGGTGTTCTTTGCATTTCGCCCCCAATCGCAATGCCACCGCCATGGCCGAGAATCGAACCCATACCGCCGAGCCTGGCAACGTCACACCTTATGTGCTGAGCTACTACGGCGGACCAATCGCTGACAGTTGAGTTTGGCTACGTGTAATTATCGTTTAGAAATAATAGCAGAAGCAAAGTTTATCACACATGTTGTTTATGGGTCGAAAATGAAAGACGCCACTGCCAATGTACTTTATATATAAGGTAGTCGTAGCTGTAAGAAAGAATACGAAATAACTTATGAGGGTTGATTTTTCGCAGTTTAATGAGCGGTTACCTGATTGGCCGCAGTTTATTAGACGTCCGACCTGGCCTCCTCTCACAAAAAGAAACGCCGGCAAAGCCTCGCCCGCACCGTAGTTATTTATTGTTCGGGCAGCAAACCGTGATGAAAGAGCGGGTGGTTCGAGAGACGGAGATGACGCACCACGTTTAATAACCGGGTGCTCGAAGTCTGTGAGAACTGCGTAGCCTTTCCGGGACAGCGATATCCTCCAAAGGATTCAGTGGATGTGCGGTTACCGAAAGCATATAGACAGGCACCGAAGACCACGATCGAGGATATTACCCGGTGTATTCTGTGGAGACTCCATTAAATGCTGTAAAGCTGTACCAATGATGTCACTGAATAATCCTGAAAAAAAAAAAAAACAGCAACGTCTCTTGAAAACGTAGCTTCCTCTCTCTCCCTTCATATTTATCCTCACCCTCGTACCATACCCAATCATACCTCCTACGCTTACATCGCCTGACCCACTTTTTAAGCCTATTAAAATAAACACTGCACCCACTTTCAGTCGCAACAAGTATGCTCATATCACAGGGCTGGGTTTAGACTGCAACTCACGATGCAAGTAAATCAAATCTAGGCAAAAAGAGCAAACGTTGTAATCATGCAAGGGTGTCGTCTACTAGTCTCATTAAAGGTCAACTCCGGCGATTTTTTCGAGGTCAGTGGATCTCAATGAAATTCGCTGGGTACGTTCCTTTGGACATTTCCGTCATTTATGCCAAATTTCAAGCTTGAGAGATGCGCTGATTGTTTGCAAATGCATTTTAAAGATTGTCTGCAAACGCCCACCCGGCTTCCCACAATTATTGGCAACATTGCGTGTGTGACGCGTTGGTTTGCCGGTCGACGGAAGTGACGCAGCCGATGGGTTCGTTAACTTTGGCCGCTACAGCGTATATTGTGGTGGCCACAAGGCGACGGTGTTTGGCCGGCGCTTCGCTGGTTTGGAGCGCGATTTTCTGTTCTCTGTGGAGGAGCGTGTGATATTCCGCGCCGGCGGGACCAGCATGCCTTGCACGACTTCCGGTTCATAACAAACTACTACGTCATACGTTGACAGTACACTCGGTTGGGTTTCGGTTTCGGTATTGCGCCTTTTTGTTTATTAAAAGTTATTTTCGAATTTGCTGAGCATTTCAGCTATCGGGCGCGTGACAAGAGTGTCTCAGGAACATAAAAGCACCATTACCCTGACACGGTCAGAAAATCGCCGGAGTTGGCCTTTAAGCGAAAGGTTTAGCGAGTTCGCACCTATTGGGCACATATAAAGAGCCTCCTTTCAAGTTTCCTTCCTCTGTTTGTACTCGTAACGCTTGAAAGACGTGACGCAAAGTTAGAAACGAGAAGACACAAGAAGAGACAGAAAGTGCGCCAACTCACAAGTTTCAAGTAACGATGCACCTAGTGGCCCAACAAAACGTACTACTCGTAACACCTCACTCAAAATATAAGCAAGATTGCAAATAAGTTGCAAGGCGCCGAACTGCTTGTCAATGCTCAACGATAATATCGTGTGCATATAAAGTGCGCAGTGAACGCCATGCGTTTTTATATGTCTACTCAAACCGCATACATATCATTTATTAAATCAGAAACAGTTACGTTGCTCTATTATTGCAAGGTTAATTTAGGGTTAGGTCCTCAATATCAAAATTAATGTACTTTTCTTTAACTTGTCGGAGAGCTTTTCACTGCATAAGCCTGTCGCTAGAGTGATTCAAACGGCAGCACCGTCCATTTCTTTCGTTCTTGTTTCTCTTGCTCACGCAGCGCATTAGATTCCGTTGGTACCGCACGTGTGCCGCGTACGAACTTCCAACAGCGTTGTCTTAATGAAAACAAGTAGTAAGACACGATGTGTAACACTCAAAGGCTTTTAAATACAGTCCGTTCACGTGACTGGAGTTAAGTTGACCTGCCTTCGTGTGACATCATGCGACAAACTGTTCATCCTGCACCCGTGCTCTTTCTTATATGAGCCTTCTCTTCCACCTCTCAAGCGTGTGTAATGCCCGAGAGACAACTTCTAACCTTATAAGAGGTTTCTGTCTTTCATTTCTTCCTTCTACTTATTTATGCAGCAACGATAACGGGCGTGTAATGGAGAAGATCTTGTTAGGCAAAGGTAACGACTCTGTGAGTGAGATGCGAATGGCGGACCGAGGAGAAAACATACTTAGACGGGAAGGACTGTAAGCACTCCGTCCCTTGCGAGGAGCACAATCTAAATCGCAAAAGAAACGAGAAGAACACATAAATTTTCTCACGTACGCCCGGCAGCTCGCGTGTAACACCTCCGCACTCCTAACACATCACGCGGGCTTCACCTGACTGCATGCTCCGAAGGGAAGGCAAAACACAATTGGTGGCTAATGTTTGCCACGCGCCGGCGCTAATGCACCGAATGTACCACAGTTGTCCTTGTCTTTGTCCACGGCAGTGCTTAAGAGCAGCACTCTACTCGGCCTTTCGGTTGCAGTACTTCCAGCTTTTCTTGTGTGTGCCAGAAAACCACGATATTTTGAGCGCGAATTTGTTTCTGGGTGGGAGCGCAGGAAGAAATGGGAGCGCTCTGCGCTTTTCCCATCGAGCGTTGTGTGTCAATGCTCCGAATGCCACCACAATTTTCAGGGACTTGTCTATAGATGGCTTAGCTGAGAGTAAACTCTCGCATCTTTCAAAATTGAACAAGCGTCTACGAAAGTATTGAAAAAAAAATTAACGAAAGAAGTGGTTCACTTCTCGTTGTGCAAGGAATACAGTGCATAGTATCGGTTCGGACACTGTACAAAATTCGCCCAATCAACTCTCTCTCCTCTTTCTCTTTCCGATAATGATGGTGATGATGTGGTAGTGTATTCTGGCGCAAGGCCCAAGGTCAAAGAGTCGCATGAGTGTAAATCTTATGACAGTGACCAGTAATATTCAATGAAAAATGCAATTAGGCTGCATAGATGCCTAAAATACATATATAAGACAAAAGTGTCACCATCATAACCGGGAGAAATTATCGTGGAAAAATGCATTCAAAGGGGACTAAAAATAGCAATAAATTCATACACATACGCATAGATTAAGGAAAGTAAGTTATTATCAATGGACACGTGCGAGACGCGTAAGAGGTGGAAATGATAGTGGATTGCGTCATTGAGGTGTGCTGATATACATGAACCGTCAATCAAATAAATAAGTTTTACCTTAATCGATCCCTGCATGTCTGTGGAATCAGGCGACGGTGTGAAGTAATTCATGCTTCTCGTGCCCTGCATGTTTCATGTTTCAGTAACTTTTAAAGGACCCGTGCAAGATTCTCGTGAGCAAAGCTGCACACGGACAATTTTTTTCATAAGGAAAAAAATAGCAGCAATTCCTATAATAACAAGCGTATTAGTACTCAACTTTTAAAGCAGTCAGAAAAATCCCCAAGAAACCTCTTCATTTTATTGATCACTCATATCTCTGTAGAAGTGTGGCAATGAAACTGAGCTAAATATTTGGGCCTATTTATACACCTTAACTATTCTCTCTCAGTTATAATAGGTCAATGTTTGTTACTAAACCCATCGTTCTGCATCCAAAACGCGAGTCAGACTCCTTGACCCGGTGGCCACAAAGCAATGCGAACAGCGTACTTATGTTTAAGTGCACGTTGTAGATGAATTGGCGTGTTCAAATGTGAATAAGTAAATAGGGTCAAAAGGAAACAAGTTAACCCCAGGTAGTTTAATTTTTTTACTAAACGTAACTAACTATATGATAGCAACATTACTGCGTAAGTGATTCTAAATAAATTAGTGGTAACCTCATCAGTTTGCAAGACACCCGAATAGGGCATAAACATGACAAAAGCATTTGCAAGCTTTCTCCGGGAGCTGCATGTATAAATAATGTTCTGTGCTTTGGCATGCCTAAAAACAGTTCTTTGGAACTATAATTTGCATCCATTCTGGAAGGGCTAACGCAACCGTTGCATTTTCTTGTTTGGGACCTCTTTTCCGTTTCTTCTGAGAGACGTGAAGCAGGTTTTCTATTATAAAACACCGCAAGATCAAAATTAAAAAATGTGTAATAAGCGGTGCAACATGTCAGGCAAAGCTTACGTTTGCGCAGCAGAATATTGCGAAATATAGAGCGTGTGTGCCATTCCGTTTTTTATAGAGTCAGGCATATACGTGTTACACAACTCAACAATATCATTTCCTGGTATACCATGCTGAGAAATATCAACAAGAAACCTTTAGCAAACATTACATGCCAAGAGTTGTGCGCGCTCCTGCTTCTCCCGCTTCTTGTCTTGGTGATTCGGGTAAACATTTTCAGTACACAAAGAAAAGAGCACGACGACGCTGTCAGCCATGCTAAGCCTATTAGACTTGGCGTAGTTGCGTAATGTTACGGGCACCGACTACAATAAAAAAGAGGCGTTTTAAATTGTAAAACAGCCTCTCATGTTCCAACTGAAGGGGATGTTTATTTTTAACACTATTATATTTCTGCAATGTAGCTACTGTTCCTATCTTCCAAAAGATCTCGTTATTATTCTAGAGCACGGGAGTTTTCTAGTAAAGATATTCTCCAGCCTACGCAATTCCCACAAAGCGGACAAATAGAATATGTCATCCTAACGCGCAGCTTTCTTTGTTGTTGCTTTGACAGAACCTACGTGTGACTGAGCCGAGTGCGCGACCCAGTCGCGTTCCGCAGGACCCAATAAAGTTCTTTTCCATTCCTAACTGTTTGTTATTCTTTATTGTTAATGTCGCCCTTGTATTTTAAGTCAATGTTTCAACTGAAATGCTATAGGGGTGTGCATGTCTCTGAAGAACCCGATTTTTCAATTCCGATGCCCGATAGTGTTGCACCCTTGTGTTTTTTTTTCTTGTTCACCTGCGTCAGTGCTGAAGTGGACAAAGAGCTACAGAGTTTTTGGAGTCTAACATTTGCAAAACACTTTTGATAGTTAATTTTTCATGAAGGAATACATCTTTTCTTCTGGCTGTGTATTTGACTAAAAAGCTTTGTTCTCAGCCATGCTTTTTATGCTGCGTGTGCCCTCTTAGAGGCCCATCTAACACCGTCACACTCCTTTCACCCCTTGCTATACTGTACTACTCATGGCTTGCCCTCCCCCCCCCCCTTTCCCTCCTCCTCACCTTACATCACTGCTCCTCACCCTCACTTTCCTTTCCCACCCCTTGGTATACTGAAGTACAGGGCTAGTCAAAAGTTCCCAGGCCACTATCCCATGTATTCCTATGGCAGCGTGGCCTGGGAACTTTTGACCAGCCCTGTAGGCTATATTATGCTGTACCCTTCCCCATCCTCCTTTCTTTCCTTCCCAGCCTCACATATCTCCTGACCCTCGCTTTCTATTCCCCCCTTGCTATACTATACTATACACGGCCGGTTGGTATAAGTAAAAAAAAATAGTAGTCGCCTTTTTCATTGATTTTATCGAAACTGGAACCGACATATTTCTTAATAAGCCGAACCTCTATGAGGTAAAGGTAACCCGACCAAGTTATCGTCGTCCAATGAGTAAGAAAGATGACATTCGTGCGGAGGTGTCCAGCCTTGGAAGAAAAAGAGGAAGCCGCCTAACACGCACTTCCTGTTGTCAGCAGGTCACCGGGCCACGCCCTTTATTCAGTAGCCTCGCTTGACCTGATGGCTGTCCAGCACGAAAGGGTTTAACAAATAGCCTTTGCCATTATAGGTAGCGACACTCCTGAACTGCAGGTATCACGTGTTTCTGTGGTGCGTGCAGTGTATCATTTATACTATTATTGCCCTTTTTCTCGATCTGCTCTGTACAGACTCCTGCTGCCACGGAAGATGATTTATTAATAAATGAACACTCTCTAGGGCAGTACCACCCAAAAGGAATTACCACTTCGGTACCACACCCACCAGTTATTGGCAGGTCATCATGCAGAGCCCAAATAAGGTCACCTTGAAATGGGCTGTCACAAAGCAGTGTTGCGGGCGTTAGAACTAAAGCTAGAAAACAACGCACTTGATTTAACGTCATTTACACGAGATAATGGTACGTTGTAGGAGAGTTCCTGAGTGACCGAAGTACAGCCTTGATCATGCAATATTTGTTTCATAAGCGATAGACTAAAGTAATGCTTCGCGTGCGGAGAAAAAACGTGTATTATGGAAAATTTTTGGTGTCAGGCCATTTCAGTTGCGGAGATATCAATATGCAATACGCAGTGAAAGTGGAATATGCTGGGTTATGACTTCACATTGACAGTGCAGTAAGAAGTGGTAAGGTTATCCTAGCTGCCGAATAATCCAGGTTACTCTCAAACGCGTGCGCACGCACGCAAACTCACGCACGGGAAAAATTTATGCTTCCTATGGTCATTTTCTTCGGCAAAACCTTAGAAACGAAATTTTTTTACAGTGGCCTGTGTGGCGATTTACGTCCTGTTTTCTTTATTTCTTTTTCTGAGCACATGTACTTGCCGTGAGCATGATGGAAAGTGAGACGTCGTTCCGCCTAAGGAGCTTTTCGATGTTCAGCAAGCACATCGACGTTTCACCTATTTTTTATTTTTGTTTTTATTCAGTACATGGACCGGACGTTGAGAAATCGACGACCGCAAAAATCAGAAGTTATGAAAAAAAAAGAAAGAAAAAAAAGGAAGAAGAGACCAGTCGCTGCAACCATAAATGTGCTGTTAACCACGCTCTTGAACATCTAAAAAGTAGACAACTTTTTATTGGTTTTATTGGGTGAATTCTCAGGCTCCCTTAAGTCCCTTCATTCCCAGTTGTTCCCGTCTTCTTCCAACTTTTTGTGTACGACATGCGTAGACTCGTTTCTTAGTCAATCCATCTTAGATGTCTTAGACTTATCAGTTAAAAAGATTAG
Source organism: Rhipicephalus appendiculatus (assembly GCA_030522465.1). Taxonomy (NCBI): domain Eukaryota; kingdom Metazoa; phylum Arthropoda; class Arachnida; order Ixodida; family Ixodidae; genus Rhipicephalus; species Rhipicephalus appendiculatus. The sequence goes on along the minus strand of JALIZH010017271.1, from coordinate 46,370 downwards.
AAACTGTTTATTGCGCCTGTAATGACAATTTTTAAAGTAAATTGCATAGGCTTCGCTTTACTCTTAGCTCTTGGCAGTTTCCTATCTAACATGGAACAAAAAATAATGTTGTAGAAAGTATGATGATGATACACGCAAACTCATCGATTGTGAAAAAGAAAAAGTCAGGCGCCGATCGAATCGAAAAATTTGTGTTAAGAACAGAAATTCTGATGATCACGCAGGATCGCTGTTCATGGTGAATGGAGCGCTCGTGTACAAACAGAAGTGGCAGATTTTTCAACGTTTCTTTTGGTGCAAATTGTACCCGTGCATACTAGATTTCTTTAAGCTCTGGGCTTCAGGAAAAGTAAATCAGTAGAATTTAATTAGAACCCATCATCCGGGAACTTCATCGTCGTCGACGCGGTTACCATTAAAATGGTAGTGTGCTTGTCTTTGGGTGATTCTTATGAAAATTATTTGTGAGAAAAATACGGCACAAATTTTTTTGATGGTTTGAGCACAACAGTGTATTATCCATCACAATAATGAAACACATTACATCAGAATTATACAGTTTGGAACCCCAGAACGGTAATGACTTTTCGTAGGGGTCTTTATGACACATACTGTTATGTACATTAATGCTAGAAAATGTAACCGGTGGCCGCACCTGTTACACCTGCTGACATTTGCTTCAGGTGTTCGCATCTGGTAACATCTAATAGCTGCTACTAGCTAAAGCTACTAATAGGGGGTAAGAGCGGAATGTTATACAATAGCTAATAAATCAATCAACTACACGTAATTTAAAAAAGTCGGGAAATCTGCCCGATAGACTGGCGCAATGATGCAGAAAATATTATTCTAATTACACAAATTGTGTACACTTAAACAATGGTTGATGTAATATTCTTATGTTTTGTTATGCGCGTAATTTACAAAGTAAGGAACGACAGGATTACAGTGCTTACCCTAGAAGAGACCCATATTTTTACACCTAGTTGTATCGAACACTAGAGACATAATCAAACCCAATTGTTCTGTATTACTTCTAAGCTGTGTCCGACAGCACATGGACGCTCTATCGAATCCTCTAAGCAGGATTACTCAGAACTCCAACTTGCAATATTCTATTGACTCCCCTTTACTCATTCCCTCGTGTCGGGTAAGAAGCTGGATTAGGTTTAGTCAACACTCCCTGCCTGTCTCATTTTCTTTCCGTCCCAGAGTTCCAGGAGCTAGATTAGTGCGCTCTTTTATCAAATAGTGTGAAGTTATAGTCCGCAAATTTAACAATATTTGCACGTGCTATAATATGGCTTAAAACACTGGCAGTGCACGTGGGTTAGCTCCTAACGAAAATATTTTTGGTGACACAATATTTTGAAGTATGTTCTTTCCCCACGCGGAATAAGGAAGGCACGTGGACAAATATGACATCACTGCCGCTGGAGGTTCCGCATTATGGCGCTTTCAATTGTGCTTAAGAAATAGCGAATTCAAGGATGAAATAAAAATGCGGAAGAGGTACAGAGCATGCGTTTTTGTTAGACGTTGTGCTTACCTGTTATTTCTTGAATGCACAAATTTGCTTTGTTTTTTCAAGCCCTGTGTAATAACCGGGATGAAAAGAGAGAATATTTAAGCAGCCTAGCAAGGTTTAGAAGAAACATTGTACTTCGGGGACATTGGGGATATAAGCGCCTTAAGCTACAGACTTAAGTTTGTGATTTGAAAAAAGAGGAGTGCATGACGGTAAACATGCCTCGCTTTATGGAACTTCCTTGTGTGCTTCTCAGGTAAGTTTCTAAAGTAAACAAGTGTGCCTTTGAAGTTTTTAAATTGCTTCTTGTACACGTGTCAGCTGGGAGAGTGGGTGACTGCAAACAAGAGTTGCCTTACCCGACCGGCTTACATTTCCCCTGCATTAAGGAAAGAATTCCCGATAGTAAACAGCTTTGCTCGAACATATCAAGCGTACGTGTTGTCGCTTAATCGTCTTAGGATCGGACGTTGTGAGTTACTGCAGAAGTTTTTATGGAAGCACACTAATCCTGTCGGTGCTTATTCCCCTTCAGCGTTATTGCCATTGTCGGGAAGGACTTAAACGTGAACACTGGAAACTTCCGCAAACGGTGGTCCGTTTTGTCGCCATGCGTTGCAACCAGTATTACTCATCAGGAAAACAAGTGTCTTTCAGGGAGAAAGTAGGGCTGAACTTTTAAATAGTACACACTGCAAGGCTATCAAAGTGCGGCTGTAACACGTACGGATATTAGAACAAGCAAGGTAGAGTCCCGTTCTCTCCCTAATGTGTTGTCTCTTTCCTCATTGCTTTCTCTGTGCTGTTTCTCTCCTTGCCCCTCCCCATGTGTAGGGTAGCAAACCGGGTACAACCTGGTTAACCTCAACATTAGAGCGCAGAACGTGGCCTAGAATGTACAATTAATTCGCGAAGTCATCTAGAAATCGTTCCCACTACTATCTACAAATGATGCCAGATAGCCAAATCACTGAGCTATATATACCCAAAATCTACGGTCGTTGGACGATTTGAGCATCGTGAGCTGCATAGTTACCGTGGCCGCCGCTGGATGCCGCCACGTACCCGCGTGCTCTCCCGCAATCACACTGAAAGTAAGCCAGGCACTTGAAGAAAAGAAACAAAATATAGTGCTGAAGGTCATGACGCGCGCTGACAAAGAGACGAATCTTGTTGCCCCCTTGTGATCCCCCCTCCGTCTGCGTAGCTTTCAGCGCACTCGCTAGTACGAGAAAGGGCTTGAAGCGTGCGACAAATCCCTGCAACTCCGCTCGTACTTGACAAATTCTAAAAATTTTTGTGGCAGTCGATTCGACAGGCAATATGCTTTTTTAAATTATTTTATTCGACGATTACTTCAAAGATTGTTGCGGGGTCCCTTTAATGCCGCACTATATTCAAGAAGAGATGCGGTTGTATATGGGTATTCGATGGTGTTTCGGTGAATGGTATGCCGTAGGTGCCGATTTTATGCAGAGCTGAATCCAGTATTGCATTGAGGACACATTTGGCAAACGCACGGAATAAAACCATATGAAAAGTCAAGTTTATGTTGTAGTTAGAGACGTCCAGAACTGTCACATCAGAGAGCAAGTATTTGTAATGAGCCCTTGGGGCGATAACACAATTACGTACGCTGTGTAGCTCGGTGTTCTCGGTAACAAACTGCTGTGAATGCCTGAACGGGATATGCCCGACATAAGTGGCTGGTATGTATAACGCAGGCGCAGTTTACTGTAACGGCAGAATAGAAAATATTCCATTGGCCACGCTTGTAGCTAAAAATGGGAACCAGCACAGACGAAAGCGTGTGATATTTATGCAGTACAAATTCTCCGTCTACTTTGCGCAATAGAAGTCCGTCCGCATGCTTTTCGCAATGAGAAATCTGAGGCTATAGTATGCACGTACGTCAACAAGTATGTTAATCGAGACACCGTACTTTATGGGCGTCAAAGCTGCTGAGAATGTATGACTGTGTGAGTCAATAATTATCTGGGGTGAGCCCGGGAAAGACGCGCTAATGCATTGAAGAGATTTAAGTGTCACCACGTGCCGTCGTTGCCTGGCAAAGCTTGCTAAGCCTTACCTCAGTTCGAAGAGGCTCATTAAAAGAGCCCTCCCCATAACAAAATTTACGCGACCTAACAAATCCCCACCCAGCACGTGCTCCATATAATTGCAGAAACACACGGGGCTTAAGAGAACACGCTATAAAGCAAAGCTGTAAGCAAAACTGCCTTTTCTGGGGCATCGGTTGCTACCGGCCATATAAGAGAGATGGCCGCAGGGGACAGCACCATAATCCGCATTTAATGATGCATCGCGTGCTTGCCGCATCCCATTGGCGCATGCGCGATGCAGGACAGGGCAACATGCCATTTTGCGCTGAATCTGTGCCCTTGAGAAGGGTGACCAAGGCCCAAGTGCTCAGGCGAATAGGAAGAACGGAGACACGATTGCACTCGTTTGTCCAGCAGAGCATGCCATCACCGTGATTATGGGGTAAAATCGCATTATATCTAAATTGACGTAAGCAACATTGCATGCTACACTTGCTGCGGCCCTTGTCTATGAAGCCTATAGGCCACGGTCACAAAAAAGAAGTGGTGGTAAGTTTTGTGGAAGGGCAGGGGATCTATTTCCATGCTGCGAAGAATATTAGGTTCAGTTATAAAAGTGGATGAGCAAGGTACTTCTATATACGAGGAAATATGTTTTATGCATCGTAGCGGCGTGCATACGAGCGCCAACCCACAGCCCATTTCAGATAGGTAAACAAAACGAAGTTCCTAATGTTTTCCCCTTTACTTTCATGGGGCCTTGTTCTCGGCGTTGTTGACATGGCATAGAAGAACGATGAGCACGGAGTTGTGCTGTAGGCAACAAGTTGCGCCAGATGTCGTTCAACATAAACCCGCAAGTACGAACTTGCTGCTTTGAACAATTAGTGTGTGGAAAATGCGATATTTGCTCACTGGCTTCACAATTACTTTTTCTGTAGCTTCAGGTGTCTTAAGATGGTTGAAGATATCCTTTGGGTCTGTAATCAAAGAGGTTAATTAATTATCTTTTTAATTAGTTAAGTTAGGCGGTTAAGTCAAAAGGGATTGAGAATTTAAATTCTTCCATGCGAACAACCCATCCCAGCTCTGAGTCATAAAAAATGCGGCCTCTAGTAATTATAGGGGCGTAATGAAACTCAACTAAATTCAACGGCCCTCTCACTGTTGAAATTGGTTGAATCGATTTGTCACCTTCTGGTGAGGAGGGTCAACTAAGTGCCGCAGGAGCCTATAGTTGAACAGCCGTCAGTTTTTTTTTTTTTGAGTAAAACAAAATTTTAGAAAAAAGGCACCGAACAACTTTGAAGACGCTTGCATAAGCGCAACAAGTGAACTTTGCATCCCGCTCTTTTCCCCCTCCCTCTCTAGCAAAACAAAAATATTGAACTTGCATAAAAATGTCAAAGCTTGAGGATAATGACACCTGACGAGAGAAGATGCCCTGCGGCAGTGTCTCAATCATTGTTAGGAGAATTGCGGGCACAAACGGCGGAAGAAGAATGTAAAGAAAACACTTGATGACGAAGTGCCAACGCTTATGAGCGCACACCACTCAGAGCGACTGTGAAAGAAAATAAAAAGCAACACTCACCGAAAAAGAGAATCTGACAAGAGACAAACATTAACGACCACACACACAAAAAAAAAAGCTAGATGGGAAATATATTATGTTTATTCGATACAGTGCGCACTCGATATCTTTGCACTTACCAGGTGTCTTCAAAATATTCCGTGTGTCAACTCGGCTCACATTTCATCTATTTACATATCACTCGGGAAATGATCAAACGAAATTCTCGCATCCTTTTTTATTTCCTCGAACACACTTGATCGCAAGGGCAGCGTCATCTTCTCGGTGTTAAAAAATTAAGCTACCTAAATTTTTCTTTATGTCTCAAATTCGTTAGCTTTAGGCCTGAAGAGTTTTACATTCAGAAAGTTGCGCATGATCCCACGCATTGTTGAAATCCAGCTCATGCGAAGCGGTTAACGAGTATCTGCGTATGCCGCCTTTTCTGGCTTTGAGCCAAGTCCTGCGAGCTGGATCGACACCTCTCTGTAAACTGAGTAGTTGTGTGCACATCGTGAGCCTTAGCAGGCACATCGACTGCACTGGCGCATAAAGAGCCGCTTATAGTATGACATAACGTCGACACACATGACAGCATACACATTATATGAGAGCAATTTTCATGACAGCAATTATATGACAGCAATTTTCAATATAGTTCGAAGTTTAAGCACCATTTTTTAAAGAGATTCCTACTTTTATTTTCTGGTAGCCAACGCAGACATTTTCGTCGTGATGCAAAAAACACCAGTGATGCAAAAAATCATCACGTCATGACATCACCATATGCCGTTATCATGGCGTCGCAGATCGCAAAGATTTTGTGACGGCATAATGACGTCGCTATGACGTCACATACAATGACGTTAAATGATGAAGTCACCAGATAACACCAATCGCTTGGCCAAAGGTAGGCCGATCACGGAGGCAGTGCAAAACCAGGTCTGGATGCAGAAAGCTTGCAATGCCTCGAGCCTTGAGGCAGTGTGAAAGCGCGTTAGGTACAGCAAGATTTTGGAGGGGCGGTGGAGGATATACATCGGCTGAGAAGAAAACTTCGAGTCACCTTAGGTGAATTTCTAAGGAACCCTGTAAGTTGTTTTATAAGCGTCATTTAACGCAGCCCAGCCGACTCATGGAGATGAATTCTGAGTCGTAAGCTCAAATAATTATAATAATATCTGGGGTTTTACATCCCAAAACCACAATATGACTATGAGAGACGCTGAAGTGGAGGGCCTCCTGAAATTTTGACCATCTGGTGTTCTTTAACGTGCACTGACACCGGACAGTACACGGGCGTCTTGCATTTCGCCTCCATCGAAATGCGACCGCCGCGGCCGGGATCGAACCCGCGGACCTTCGGGTCAGCAGTCGTAAGCTCAAATTGACAGCAGTCGTAAGCTCAAAAGACACACTGCCTGCTGGCGCGCTCGCTTGCCGACCACGCTAGCTAGAGTATTCTGCAGCGTAAAGTAGAACAAGTCTGAGTCAGCTGACGCAGACGCTTCGTTTTCGGAAGTTCAGGTTTGAAACGAGGCCACGCGGCTGTTCTCGCAACAGGACAGGGTTCAGCGTTTCACGCAAACAATGACGCGCCTGCGGTGTGGATGGAGATTTAGGCGTTGAGCCCGCGGCAACGTCCCGGTAGGGCGCTTAGTTCGAGGCTATCACGGGGAAACGGCGCACTTTCATTCAAGGGCCGACAAAGCCCGCTTCTGACGTCGTGAAGTCTAGCCGGATAATGCCACATCGCGAGCTACGTATTCGGAGCTGTGCTTAATGCAAGGCTTCTCCGAAGGGGGTAATTCGGGAAATGTGGGTCGCAACGAACTGCCCCGTGTAGGGGCACTGACGGTATTCGAGCCAGCTTTGTGAAGCACGCTATTGCCCTGATTGATACGGGAAACCGACGGTTTCAGTTCCACGAAAGTTTTTGAAACCAATGTCTTCCCTACAGTTAGAGCTTATGTGGGTACTTTCCCAAAGATAGGACGCTTGCAGAATTGAAATCCCTTTCGGAGGATGCTTCCTGATTGCCCATAATTGGGAAATAGTATTTATCGTTGACTAATGACGCCGATCAATGGGATTGGTCGGCATTTGAAAGACTACACCAGATAATCGAAAATAATTTTATAAACAACCTCATGAAGTCGTAAGACAACGATGCGAAGGAAGTAAAGAGAAAAGAAAACTAAATCGGCTTTCATGGAATGGGCAAATAGTTATATGAATTAGGGTTAATATTGCGCTATATTTATTATAACGAGACGAAACGAACAACAGCTTACCGCCGGCAGCAGCCGAACCCAGATCTATGTCTCTGCGTTAATATCACTGTCTTCTATACTAGTCTTGCTGCTGCTAGACTTGTGCCGATACTGAGACCATATATCAACGTTCTCGCGTCACAACACGCCGCCACGGCACCGCACGAGATGTCAGATGCTCTCACAAACAAACCGCATATATGTGGTGGTGGCGGTCGCTCCAGCGACATTAATGTTTATTTCTGCCCATGAGTCTTACACATCAACCTGCATTTGTTATCCAGGACCACTCAATACCATAACAGCCAAGAAAATACTCCTTAAGCAGCACGTTTTGAACTTCGCCACACACGACGACGCCGTACCCAGTTTCATATGCTTGTATGTTTATCGCAGCTGACTAAATTAATTTGTCACATTGATGCGGCAGTACGATACTTGCTGGATCGTTCATGAATTACGCAACCGCAAGCTATGGAAACACCAAGTAGCAACACGAGAAATTGCCTTTCATTGCGGCGCGGTGCATCACCGGCCTCGGCTCAACAAATACTTCGCTTTACATGTTTTGCGAATAGCGGAAAGACACGAGAAATGAATATCCTCGGCATCAACACGATCTAGCTGCTGAATATTCAATATCAGTTCTCGGCTTAGACACCTCGCACAACGTGCAGAAACAATAAGCAAAGAGATACTAGTAGGCATTCTGTGGTTGCATCACCCTAACACGCAGATTGCATGGGTAAGTAGTACGTTTACCGAACACATGCGGACGAGATCTCGTTAGTAAAGGCAGTATAGCGCGAAAGTCTATTGTTAGACGAGGTCGACGACCGAGGCGGCCGAGCAAGAACGTTATTTTTTCTTTATGTCTCTATACCGGCGGAACTCTACGCTTCCAGCTATATGCGCTGCAGTCTTTACGCAACGTGTCAGCAACGCTCTAACATATACTGACGTACATATCTAAAAAAAAAAAACCGCCAGGCCTGCGCGGAACTCGCAGCACAGCCACAGCGAAAGCTGGGAGAGCGGCCTTTCTAGGGCCTTTTTTAAACATTATTGGGGCAAATACAACAACCGCACTTGCATGGTACCCACTACGCCATAAATCACCATAATTTTTGTGCAGTGGGGAAGCGTCTACTATGCCATTATTCTTCATTCTTCAGAAAAGCGTGGTACCCGCTACACTCTTGTAACGCATTATGTGCACTTTGTTGATGCTGTGGCTGACGACGATGAAGAATTTTGCCTCAGGCTTTTGTAATGGGTTGGAGCATTGAACGACCCACTCGTTACGCAATTCAATTTGTGTGACGCCTGGTTCTTACTGTACTGTTCTAAAACGCTTAACAACACACGCTAACGCGATTCCTTACCCGATATGAAGCCTGCCTAGGGTCAGTTTGCACCGCAGTTTCAAGCAGCGGCGTAGCTCAGTGGTAGAGTGCTGGGCTGCCACGCAGGAGACCCGGGTTCGAATCCCATTCGGTCATAGGTGTTTTTTATTTATTTAGTTTTTTTCTTATTTCGTGCGATATTGGTTACGGACACCGGCGGCGGCGGCGGCGGCGGCGGCGGACAACTACGGCGCAGAAACGACCCTTGTTGTGATCTCATAACAGCTTTCGCTGTAAAACCTGGGTCTCGTGCTTCGTCAGCGGCTCAATCGCGATGACGTAACGTGTCCTTCTCCCTCTCTTTTTCTTTGTGTCAGAAGTTCTACACAAATTAAGAAAACGTGGTCAATAACTTGTTTGCGCATATTTTTCTTCAGAACGCATTTTCGGTGATGAGAGGAGCAGCTCATTCGGTAGGTTAATCTCACTTGACAGAGTATTAAGATTACGTACGGGGCTGTGCAGAAGACGCACGCGTTTTCAGTGGTCCGGTTATTGCGTATTAAGAATAAGTCATGCTGTTCGCGAAATGATGTTTAGATTCCCTTTACGGTAAGACGTTTCTAATTACTCCATCAATTTCTGATTCCGTTAGAAAGCTACCGACACGACTTGATACATTTCTGGGAAACCCTTGTTATATTGGCGATGGTTGGCCAGCTCCAACACCGACACGAAAGCAACAGCTCCACTTCTTTGAGTGCACAGCTAGGTGTAGAAATAACGGCATCAGATTGTACCAATGTTAACTACGTGCTGAAATCATAAAAGTTTGCGTACCTGGTACCAATTTTCTGCGCATTGACTTTTTCTTCATAATCTCTGCTTTGTCTTGTACGTTTGCGGTGCTTTTGAGAGGTCCTACATTTTGTTGTTCTGCCGTCGCTTATAAAATGCACGCAAATGAAAAAGGTACCTCGCACCACACGGCTGGCTATCTCAATACACAGTTGAGACATTGTAAGCACCCATTAAGCGGGCGTCTCGAGGCAAGCTGAGTGCACCGTGCATTGGCCACGTTCACAAGATAAATCAACTATTCTTACGATCGAAATTACGAGGTGCACTTATGCGTGATTCATTCCACCAGTTTACTGTCTGTCTTTGGGCTGTCTATAAGGTTAGGGATGGAAGGAGACAGAGTGAAAAAAACGAGAGAGCGAAATTGTATAACCGGTGGTTATCTGTACGTAAAAGAAATTTAATATAACTCCTATTTAGTTACAAAAATAAATAAATAAAGCCAATATATTGGCTGATAATGAGCCATATAAAGAGTAGGATTATTTCACCATTCTTCGAAAAGCGACTTTAACAGGCTTTCTATCGCGAAGAAGGGCGCCTAAGGGCAATGCGCTATCGGCCACAGCTCGCTGAACTATACACGTAGAGAATAGAAGCGTTAAGACCTGTTTGAGAATTTTTGATCTTGCGGAAAAGAACATGGATGTCACAATTTTGTCTTTAAAATGGTGCGTTAATTCTAAAGATACACGTGTTGTATACAATGCACGCAATGTAGCCGATCAAATTTTGTTGCTTTTTCGTCTAATGTCATCTCAAAGTCATGTTTATCCATGATGAGAATAAAGAAGGCAACGCCCGGATAAAGGGATTTTCTTCGTTATTCCTAACAAAGAAACGCACAAGGGCTTCTTAGGCAAATGCGAAACTTAAAAGGAAAGATAGAATATGTATTAAAGACGACAAATTTCCTGCGCAAAATGTTATTCTTGTATACTGAGATTTGGATCACTAAGCTACAGTGTGAGAGCTTTCATAATGAGCAAAAATTTCGGATCTTTACGTAACGATGCTTGTATTTGGAAATATCTCTGCTTTCTACGGCCCTTGTAGCAAATACTAAGTAAAAACAACATATGCTATACAGACAGATATAAATACATGCTGCACAGACATATTGATCTACAAAGATGCGCACATTACAGTTTCAGACCGCAAGATGGCGGCCCTAGGAACGGTAAGCTTTCCACAGCTTCCTTCACGTCCAAGCTTTTGTTCGCAATGACATATGCGTCGTCGCAATCTCGTTAATTAGATGTGGATACCAATTATTTCTTCCATTGTGTTCGTACTCACTGACTTGCCTTTTGCGTTCTTTCTACGTCAAAACATGGTTTTGCCTTGATTTTTTTCCAACAAGTCTTCTAATGCTGCAGACACCTACTGCACTAGTTTTGCTCACTTTACAACAAGCTACGCTACCGCAATCGGCTTGACCTGGCACGGTTTCGTGTTACCTTGCTAGACCAGCTTGTAAGGCGAAACCGTCTGCGACACACTAAGTGGCCGCGGCCAGCCCGAACGCGTATCCTATGTCACAGTCGGGGTACTCTGCTATTGTCGGCTTCGTTAGCAGCAAAGTATAGCGATTTGTACACTGCGTGGTACATCACATACGCTGCTGCCGCGGTTCAGCTTCATGGAACCGAAAGGCATCGCGGCTGATATTGCAAGCCGAGCCAATAATGAGCAATCATAGTCGTGTGCGCGGGCCAGGGGGCATTGACCAGGGTTGAGGTTGCTGTTACGACAGTGAATGCGCTCGGACGTTATTGCTCCATGCGAAGACGATAGTGGTCTTGCCGGTTTTCGGGGCATTGTACAGGTACCGGAGATGCGATAGTGACACGCGAGGCACTTGCTACTGTAGACAAATATATACGATGTCAGAATGTTTTCAGTAACAAAGGTGGCAACCGCTATCCTGTCAGGGCAGAAAAGCGACCGGGTCGAATGGGGCAACCATTCAGGTTATCTTGACTGTAATATGAATTGTTGGGTTTAACGGCCTAAAACCACGATATGATTATCAGAGACGCCTATCTTGACTCTAATGACAAACGAATACGTGGGCTGCAAAAACAAATTTCCTCATGCTTCGGTTGTAAACTGCAATATTTTCAAACTCTGATTGCGCGTTAGTTTTCCGTGATAATAGTATTATCTGACGTGCTACATAAAAAAGAAGAAAAAGAAAAACTTTGGGTTTTCTGAGACGCTAAAGCGCTAATATGTAAGAGGTTCCCTGCTGGAAGGAGCAAGTCACTTTGCTATTATCAGTTGCATCTATCGCTACAGGCTCCGAGGTCGCGACAGATAAAATGCTCTGCAGTTCACCAGGGCCATCAGATGATTTGTTTAGGCAAAGCCCAAAAGCCTCGACCACACATCAATTTCGCATCTTGATTATAACCTATGTCACCATTTAGCTCATACGCGGGGCTCGTGATGACGTGTGACGTGCAAGGCGTGCAGGTTGATAAAGCAGGCAAAAAAATCTTAAGCCAGTTCCACCCCAAGTGAAAGCTGTACGAACTGCTGGGCTTTGATTCTTCTGTGTTTTCATTGTGTTAACGTTGAGTTTATCTGTTCTTTTATGTCCTTTAGCGTTCTTTAATTTCTTGTGTTTATATGCTCTCTTCAGTTCTGTTTCGTTCTTTTCGTGTGATTATGTGATATTTTCTATCCTTGCCTGTTCTTTTCTTGTGACTATCTGATAAATTTTGCGATAACCTGTCTTCTGTTCTATGGTATCCTTTCCACTGTTTCACTACAACTTGCTCCTACTAGTGCGGTGCGTCGAACTCCCGGCGCTGGCGTTTCGTCTCCGCTTCTCCCTTCCGTAGATCTGTGCCCAACTCCCGACGCTGGAGTGTCGTGGTCGCTTCGCTGGCCCGGACAGAAGAATTAAGTGCGCGCTGGCGTTCCAAACATGCAGCCTTCTCTACTTAAGCGTATCAAACGTGGCACCTACGTGACACCAGCGCGAGACTTGAGACGACGACAGGGTGGTCCTGTAAACTGCCCCGCAGTTAAAAGGAGGAAAGACGTGCCGGCGAATAGTAGGAGTGAAGCAAGAGGGGATGGAAAGTGACAGCAGCGAGTTAGTGTGGCTCGATGCGTGCGCGAAAGCGCGCATCAAGGCACCTACACAGTCAGTCTTACTCGTGCACACACTGGCGCGCATGGTTCTTTACCGAAAATATTTGGCCACATTTCGCACTCCTTATTTCTAATACCGGCTTTCCACTGGGAACAAGTTGGCGCTCATTTAGGCGTCGGCCTCTAAACAAGAGATCTTTTGAGTTTAATGTATACCACAGCGAACTTAATTTCACCTCGTGATGTCTTTTTCTCTTCGAGTTCAGGTCCAAATACATAAAGGTTCGACTTTCCTTTCGACGCAGCAAGTTGACTAATACAATTATGTTACTTTCTGTAATTTCATTATAGTTGCTGTTGGCGTATTAGACAACTGACTTCTGAATAAAACATTAGCTGCAAGTAAAAGCCCAGGCAAGAGAGGCAGAACGAAACAGTATGAAAAATGCCAGGAGACTCGAAAGTGGTGTGCTGCGAAGAATACAGGTAGCTTATGAATAATGCAAGAAAATATAAATTAGTTACATCGAGAGATAAATTTTTACAGATGGTTTGATACGGCTTATTAAAGGCTGCCTGGAAACGCAGGATATGATGCTTTAATCCGCTTTTAACGATGCTCCGCGGAAAGAACATTCCCTCAGAGGATTCCTCGTGGGAATTCATTGTACGCTGTGTCGTGCTCAGCACAATAATGAAGTTGACCTTGTCCGTAAGACATCAGTAGCTAGGTTGTCTTTTCAAATTACAACATTGTACCGAAAATCATAATCAGATTTCATTTACTAACTTCCAGTGCTCGGGGTCAAATTCGTTGGCAGCATGTAGTTATATTTGAAGCTGTGTACCATTGGTCTTAATATACGTTAATAATTTCGACATGGTTTCGCAAAAAGAATGACGCAATAATTTTTTCTGGCGCTAGCAGGGGTCTACAGCTGAAACTGACCAGTTTGCGAGAACGGAAGCCGTAAAAGCTAGTCTGCTCTTTTTTCTTTATCTCTGTTCTTGGTTAGCATTATTTCGCATTTTCTTGTACGTCTGTCTCTAGCTTCATCCTGGAGAAAACTGTAATCAAGTATTACGACCGCTAGTGACATGAGAACACGCTAGGGGCCCTTGGAAATGCGTCAGTGTGGTTAGTGAACTCCGCTTTTTCCTGAGGCATCGTGATCAAGGCGCACGTGACACGACTTTAAAACGATGTTGCGGTACAGTAGCTCAGGTGCACAGTCTAGATCTGGCAACGAATCCACAACGCCTTTTGTTCTTAAATGGTCATTTACATTGGTCAGTAAGCTCCACCAATGACATGACCAACCCCACAATTGGCTGAAATATTCTACTAAGTACAACTATAGTTAAGGCCCCTAGCTTTCCGCGATTCCGCGATTCCGCGGAAAATCACGGAATTTATGTTTTTTCGCGGAAATGTGAAAACAGGTCGATTCCGCGCAAAAACACGGAATTTACGTTTTTTTTTTCCTTCGCCGGAATGCGAAAGGTCTTTAGTACCGTATTTACACGATTGTAAGTCTACTCGAATGTAGGTCGACCCCCCCTTATATCGCACAGCAAAATAAGAAAAAAAGAGCTCGAGCACATTTCATAAAAAAAAAAATTTATTTACGATGTCTCTGAAGGAAACAAGGTCGAATTCTGGTTTGCCAAGGTGGCTTCACGGCAGTGCTTGAAAGCTGTGCAGAAAAGCTAGCTTCGCGGCAATACGCGGGGATCATTTTCAGAAAGACTTTACAACCGAAACTAGTTTTCGATTCTAGGTCGGCCCCCCAACTTCGGATTTCAAATTAAGACAAAATGGGTCGACCAACAATCGTGTAAATACGGTAGGTTTGCAACGCCGGCTAACAGGTTTTCGGGTGCGCAAAAAAAGAATCGACTGTGTAAAGTAACTTGCCTTTGGTATGAGCTTTGATTATAGTAAGGTTGAGTCACCATTTGCACTTCACTGGGAACAGATATGACGCAGACTAGTCTAGCACGAAACGGAGCTGTGTGACGAACTCACAACTACAGTGTACTCACAACCATGCTCTTAACGTGCTGTCGCGAAGGCGGTTCCGGTTTCGTACTCGATGGCAATGCGGAGGCAATCTCTTTGTACTCTTCTTTCAGAAAAAGAAAAAAAAACGTTCGCGTTTGATGTCAGCGATTCAATACGCTCGTATACTTTTTAGTTAATAGAAAAATGGTTAATGTTGCTTTATCGTCTTTTACTAACAAGAAAAATTGAAGCCGCCACCGATATCAAGGCTTAATGGTAGCCGTAGGCCGTAGCCACCTATCGATCCAACGTACTCGCGTTTGCGACTGCACGTGTGCTTTGTGCTCGTTTGATTTGGTTCAAGATCGATGCGCGAATAGAGATGGCACCTTCAGGGTCACATTTAAGTAAAAAGACTGCAAAGGAACGCGCTCGAGAATTCAAGCACGCCGAGTTTTACGAAGATGGAGGTGTGCTTTTTTGCCGGGCTTGTGCAAGAGCAGTTGACCATCGCTGCAAGTCAACTATTGGCGAGCACATAGAGAGCAACCGTCATCGCAAGAATGCTGGAACAAGGGACTCCTCTAAACGAAAAGGTGGCGAAGAACCATCGGAAGACGGAGCTGGGGGGTTCAGGAACGCCGAGAAAGCAAAGTCGACAGCAAACGCTGGAATCCGCAATCACGGCTGGTGAAGCGAGGAACGACGTTGTGCTCAAGTTCTTGGATGCACTGATATCCGCAAATATTCCCCTTGAGAAGGTGGACAACCCGAAACTGAGAGCATTTCTACAGACACACGTTCGGAACGGCGGATTGGTGCCTGGATCTGATGCGCTCCGCCGACGACTTCCAGAATTGTTCGAGAAGCACGAGGCAAATTTGAAAGCTATGTTTCAAGGCACTACAGTTTCTGTAATTAATGATGAAACCACCGATGACCGATCAAAATCGGTTGTGAACGTGTTGTTCGTTCAGTCGGCCAAACGTGCGAGTGCTGCGCTACAACCTGTACTCGTGGAAGTGAATGTACTGTACTCGTGGAAGTGGATGAAATTCATGGATGTGCCTTCTTGCATTTGTTCAATATTGCTGCAGAATTTTGCATGTTTAGGGTTGCCACGGAATTTCGCAGATTTCTCCATCTGGAATTGCAGAATTCCAAATTTTCCACCGCATGAAGTTAGGGGCCCTAACTATAGTGTACGATGCTTTTTTTTTTTTTTTTTGTAAACATGAATTCTGGACTTTTTGGCCCTTATCCGTGCCACGGCCCCGCAGGAACACTCCGAGCATGAGCGTGATTAAGATAAAAACATCGCTGCCTGATAGGGTGATACTTTCCTTTCGTGAACTATCTTGGGCAATACTTTTTAAAGAAAACCAGAAGCTCGAACGGAGTGCGAGTGCTGGGCAAACGCTTTACTGGTGTCTTATACATAAATTTAAATTCATACTAATATTATTTTAAAGAACATTTCTACGAGCAGACTTTAGTGGACTTATATATGCAATCCAAAGTGCGGTTGAGCATAATGTGTACGTGCAGGACGGGCTAACGACTTCTACTCCGCTATAAGTCACGATAATGGTCCCCCCAACGGACTACGGTCGACGCGAGCTATTTAAGTGACATCGCTTAAACCAAGAAGAAGGCACGTGACCGCAATTTCTCTTCTCTTTTTCTCTCTCTCTGTCACCCGGCAGCACCACCACATCTATCTACTGGAAAAAGTAGCAAAAAAGGAAAAAGGAAGAAACCACGCAGTAACTGTAAATCAAAAGAGCGAAAAAGGAAGGAAGAAGAAATGTTCTCTCTGGCACGACCGAATGAATGCGTGTGGTTCTGATTTTCGTCCTCCGCTTAAAAAAGAGGGCACATGAAATATGGCCGCACTAAGGAACAAAGTATTGCTGTTCTCGCTGCCTGCAATAGAAACTCGCCTCTTGAAATACTGGAGAGCTATATTACACGTAATTCGCCCCAAAAGCCACGTTCAGTGTATGCGGCGAGCTTGTCGGCACTCGCAGTGAAAAGCACCTCATGCATTCTAAGTGTAGGCGCAACGCTTGCATAGGGAGTGCAAGTATGCTTTATGCGCATAGCTAGTGAATTATGTGATACACGTGCGTAAAACGTTCGTGGAAGCCTTATTGCGGAACACCGCATCTTCTGCAATCATCGTATATGATGGAGGCCCTATGAAGTACCCCGCAGACGGAATTTCCATAACCTACTTTTAAAAGTTTCATACGAGAAATTTTCATGCAAACGCATTGCAATATAGATTCGAAAGTCATGCTCGCTCAGGCGGTTTATACATTTGGGCGGCGCAGTTCTCACGAGCAAGTGCCGCGAAGAAAAAAATTTTGAAAGAAAGGTTTGTAAATCATAATGTTCAATTTTCAAAAATTTTTATGCGGAATTTCATACTAACAGATCTCTTTCAATGATAGATATTATCCTACGATATGCAGGAATTAGTTGATGAAAAATTTTATTACAGAAGAGACCATACACGAAGAGTGCTTAAAGTGCAGCTTAGTCTTCTATTTCAATGTTGTTCCTAAATTTTCGCTCTCGCGAAATAAGTTTTATGCTATGAAATCACGCACCTGGTAGGTGACACTGTTTATAGCTTCTTGGTAGCGAAATCTTTCGTCGCAATTTTGAGATCATGACGCCTAGTGCTACTCTCACGCACGTTGCAACCCTTGCTCTTCTATAAACAGGCGTATGTAAATCACTACTCGCTTGTTTATGCAAGCTTCCACTAAGTAGCCTCAGCACCTCCTAATTAATGCAAGGTGACGAAACTGTTCAGCTGCCACCGGAAAGCAGATATGCTCGGCATACGACGTCATAATTCAGACCCTTGGAACACTGACGAGGCCTCCCTCATATTCTGAGAACTACATCGAGGAGTACGCGTTAAGCCAGGCGAGGATGATTACGCTAATCTGTAAAAGCGTCATCGTCCACGATCTCGTCAGAACGTGCAAACGACGTGGGGCTGGGGACGACGATGCTCTGAATTAACTCTGTACTACCCCGCTAAAATAAACAAAAATAGGCGAATATTTCTTGCGCAGACGACGGGAACACTTCATGCGTGCGTACATCAAGCTAACACGCCACTCATAACGGCGCTCATAAAGCAGCTCATCGCGATGCCCGTGCAAGCGTGCCACGACTTCCCGCTTGCAGGATAACGCGACTTCAGCATGTCTGCAGCCGTTGTGGTGCAGACGCTTTTGAGGCATAAATGAAGGCCGGCGCATAAATAACGGCACAGCATTGCCTAAGACGCTTTTAGGAACGACCAATACACTCATAACTGCAGTTCATGGTGCCGATGTTCTCGCCCACACAGTGAAATAATAATGAGTGATCCTTCTCACTCTGTATTTGAGTTGTGCGTTCCGCTATTGCAGCCGGGAAATCTGCGAGGCTAATTATGTGTGTATGGTATGGCAGGTGCAAAATAACTTCAAATACGAAGACAATGCATAGAAGCTTTTGTTATGCACGCCCGTTTTATTGCCGAGAATCGATGTACCTTATACCTTGGATGAAGTACGCAACAATAATAAACTCAAAAATGACAGGGCATGGTTAGTGCCATACTAATGTTAACGTGGTAATAACTGTCTTGTGTAATGTCGTTCCGTTTCTTTGATTCAATTTGAATGTGTCTACAGTGCTTTCATTCATTATATTTTATTTCCTATCCTAATTTATAGTAAGTGTTTGAGGACTAGTGACCAAATTGTGGCGATGAGTTTCTGTGTCATTGTGCCAGTACTACGGATTATCGCGTGGGGTCGCAAGTCATGCCACACGTTTGCTTAGGCATGTCGACTACGCAAATGTTCCTGCCAATAACGTTGATATGTATTTTTCCAGTATCGTTCTTTTGCTGCGCTAAAAATGTGACATGGGGACGACACGAGAACACAGAAGTGCCCATTGAATCCTTATTCCAGTATAACATCTATCAGCGTAACCTAAACTGCTATTTTCCTTTAGTAAGATTCTCGGATTTCAAGTCGCTCTCAGTCCAAATCCTCGATGATTACCTTCTTCAAAACAAACTCAAAGAAGTAGGCCGGTGAGCGTTCGTAATATACGGATAACGTCAGGCGCTCCAGTTCCCCAATCTGAGGCATGTGTACAGGCGCCGACGACATTCAAAGTGCAATGACCTCTCTGTGAGTCAGAGGCCCGATGCCCCCCCGGTCGTCGCCCCCTTTCTGTGTCAGCGCTGTCGTCGTTTCTGTTATGGGACGTTAACGTGTTGACGAGAGCTATGGCAACGGCCTAACTGGGCGCGGCTGCTGGGGTTACTGGCCTCTGAATGCGCGGATGATAGGCACTGCGTCCACGCGTTATTTTTTCGTTTCATGCTTACATATCTCTTGAGGCTTGCGAAATTGTGTCGACTTAAATTGAGGACGGCGCAGTGAACTATGAAAAGAAAAGTGATAGGTGTAACCATAAAGCACAACAATCGAGTGGAGTGGGTGAGGGAACAAACGCATTCTAATGACGTCTTAGTCGAAATCAAGAAGAATAAATGGACGTGGGCAGGACATGTGGCTAATAGACAAGATAACAGGTAGTGGTTAACAGTAGTAGAGCGGATTTCGAGAGAACGCAAGCGGGCTGCAGGCAGGCAGAAAGTTAGGTGGGCAGATGAGATTAAGAAGTTTGCGGGGGGTAACGTGGCCGCTCCAGTAGAACTGTAGAAACATGAGAGAGGTCTTTGGCGTGTGGTGGGCGTAGTCAGGTCATTGATGATGATAATGATGATGATGATGATGATAGTGGCATCGACCGTCACCGGAGTCAACCCCTCATAATAAGGGCAGGCTTTCTGGCTCTTCATGTTACTACACCTTGAGAACTCATAAGCGCCTCAGCAATGAAGATTATTGCTTCATTTTGCTTTATCCCTTTATCACGCATTACGCGGCTATATCATTCGCAGCACTCACGCCAGCCAAGAGTACGCCAGTATGGCAAGAAACGAAAAAGCAAAGCATCGTTCTCAGAGGCTATAAATAGCTCGGGGAAATCAGGTCATGTAACCAGAAGGCCATATAAGAAAACGCGGTCAACCGTGTAATTTGCTCCGTGCAATAAAGCTCGCCCAATGGTCCGGATACACCGGTAATCGAATATAGGGATAAAGGATATTTCTTCCGGGTCCTGATGTCCAGTCTCTGGTGACCTTGTCCTATTTTTTTTCGTTTTCTCTGCTGCATTTGCGAAGCAGCTGAAGCACGTCATCTTATTATCCGAGAAAGCATATAAAGAGAAAAATGGACGCGGGCAGAAGGCGTCACATACGTTCTGAACTTCTGATATATCAATGTATCTAATTTACTGTTCTCCGCTGGCAATAAATAGCTTAGTTGGTAGTAAGCTGATGATAGGTGGAGTCTGTCGCCTGGAACGTGTTCTGAAACTAGAATTGCAACGAAAAGATATCTGTGAATGACAGACCAACTATAGTTTTGTCTATTAATTGTGGGGTGCGAGACAACGTTATGGCGCAGCGACTATGGCTGCACTGCGCTGCTAAGCGGAAGGGTGCAGGTATCATAATGGAGCGCGACGACCATATTTATTTCGGGAGAACGATATAAACACGCTTATATTTGAGTGCACGATAAGAATAGCGAGGTGACATAAACTAATAGTATTCCCCCGCGGTGCTATTCAAAATTATGTCGCAGCTTAGGAGCGTCACACTCCACAATTTCATTAACTATTTTTTTCAGCTTGATCAATTGATTGATCCAGCTATTGACTGACCGATTGATTGAAATTTTATTAGGCCCAGAAGAAGGGAACCAATCTAGAGGTCAGTTACGCTGCTTAGAGGAGGTAGGCGGGGATCCCTTGGGATGTCGCGGCTTCCAAGGATTATCCGCGTTGTTGTGCCTGGCCTGTAGTACGCAGTAGACTCCCATGAGTCTAGCCTCTACTTCAATCATGCAGCAATTAGCATGCCCTGAGCAGCCCTGGCGGCTTCTCCTCAGTAACAGTCTTTATGAGGTGAAGCCAGCTATCTTCGAGTGTCTCTTTTGTTTTTCCTTTTTCGATTTTTTTTTTCGTCACTCTCACTCGTTTCCTGCAAAATTTGGCGTTACAGAAGGATATTGACTGACGCAGTATCTAAGTGACTGGCTCTGACGTTTCTACAGAGCAATTGAACTGGACGTGAGAAACGCTTGCTTATAAGGTTGCGCAAGTGGCCATAATGGGAAGCTATAGCGGCGGCGAGAATTCACAAAAACGTTTTGCTCCTCGAACATTGCAAATATCTAGAAACACATAGAAGGCGGTTGTCAAATGGGCTCCTAGTAAGTTACGTGTGTAATATACGCTGCCGCAGTCCTGTGGTTTCAGCTAAGCGGATATACTGATCGCTTCGTCGCACTGTCGGCGAATTGTAGGAATCATCAACTCTCCTGGTGGCAAATACACGAAATGAAAACAAGGTTAGTTGCTTTAATTCAGCTAAAACACTCTATAAATATCTTATTTAGAGTATTGAAGGAGGAGGAGGAGGAAGGGAAACAAGCGGAAGGACAGGGAGGTTAGCCAGTTCTTGGACCGGCTGGCTACCCTGTGCTGGGGAAGGGGGGTAAGGGGGAGTAAAAGATGATAGAAAAGAGATGTTACTAGAAAAAAAAGAAAGAAAGAAAAAAGACAGGAAGAGAATGAAAAATAAAGGAAGAAAGAGTCTTAAAGTCTGTCGCTCAGACCAGTTGCACGCAAAAAACGTAACAATGCTTTCAAAGCTTTCTGGGCTGAGGATGGACTTGACCAGGGACCCAGAATTCTTTCTTCCGACAAAGGGCGATCATCCAGTCTATCTAGTGCTTCTGTAAGTTCTCGTCTTGGCGCATTGAAACGGGTGCACTCACACAGAAGATGGGCGATCGTTTCTTCACAGCTGCAGTTATTGCACGTAGAGGTGCTGGCCATACCAATAAGAAAGGAGTATGCATTTGTGAAGGCCACGCCAAGCCACAGGCGGCACAGAAGAGTCTCTTCAGCTCGAGATATTCCCGACGGAAGACGAAGCTTGAGATCGGGATCCAAGTGATGTAGCCGAGCATTTGTAAACTCCGTAGAGTTCCACTGTGCCAGTGTGAGGTCACGTGCCAGCGAACGAAGCCTTGTGGCTGCATCGGTTCTTGTGAACGGTATGGCTATGGATGTGGATTGGGTAGCATCATGTGCTGATCGAGCGGCCTCGTCTGCGCGGTCGTTGCCATATATACCACAATGACCTGGTATCCACTGGTATGCAATGCTGTGTTGGTTCTCGATTGCATGGTGGTGAAGAAGCCTTATGTCAGCTGCTAACTGCTCATTAGGTCCATGACGAAGGGGTGACATTAGGCATTGAAGAGCTGCCTTGGAGTCCGAAAAGATAGACCACGCTTGCGAAGGTTCTTCTACGATAAACTCTAGCGCTGCACGGATGGCGGCGAGTTCTGCAGCCGTCGATGACGTCAAATGCGATGTCTTGAATTTGATTGTGACAGACTTGGCAGGAATAACTACCGCCCCTGATGAGCTTGCTGATGAAACAGAGCCATCCGTGTAAATGTGAAGGCGCCCGCTGTGCTTCTCCTGCAGGAACAGTAGTGTAGCCTGTTTCAGGGCTAGATGCGATGTCTGCTTCTTCTTTTGGATGCCAGGAATGGTTAGAAGGGCTTTGAAAGGGTGTAGGCACCACAATGGTAACGGCGGCCGTGCTGCATGCGTGAAGTGCGATGGAAGCAGTGCGCGATGCAAAGCTACAGTGCCGCTGAACGCTGAGTGGGGTCTAGAAGTGTGAAGTGAAGCGAGGTGATGCGATGGAATTCGAGCGAAATGCCTAATGTGCATTCTCAAAGCGTCGACGCGGATGTATGTTGTGATTGGATAATCACGCGCGATGACAACTGTCGCTGCTGTAGATGCACATCTCGGAAGGCCGAGGCATATTCGCAGTGCTTGGGCTTGAAGCGACTGGAGGACACGTATGTTTGTTCTTCGGGTCCCGCAAAGCACAGGTAAGCTGTAGCGCATAAAACCGAGGAACAGAACAGTGTAAAGTTGCAGCATCGCTCGCACAGATGCACCCCACGATTTTCCAGCAAGAAACTTTAGTACGTGGGTGATCATAGTGAGTTTCGTTTTCATGCAGGCGATGTGAGGGCTCCAGGAGAGGTCGCGATCAATTATGACTCCCAGAAAGCGATGGGTCTTCTCGTAGTTAATCGTGTGTCCGTTGATTTTAATGACATACGGGCTCATCGCCTTATGCGTGAAGGCAACAAGTGAGCACTTCTCTGATGACAGCTCTAGCCCCCCGTCCTTGAAGGTACTTTGTCGTCAGTGTAGCCGCTCTCTGAAGCCTGGCACGCACATGGACGCGTGTCACTCCTGACGCCCAGATGCAGATGTCATCTGCATATATTGATAGATGGACTGATCGTGGGAGTGCGTCAACCAGGCCGAGGAGCGCTAGGTTAAAAAGTGTGGGGCTAAGAACTCCACCTTGAGGCACACCCCGACTGATACAATGATGCGTTGTTGTGGCATCCTCAGTCTGTACAAAGAAGGTTCTGCCCCTCAAATAGCTGTCAATCCATTGGTATACACGACCACCCAATCCAACATTTTCTAAGACATCCAGAATGGCTTCATGTGATACGTTGTCGTATGCGCCTTTCACGTCCAAAAACAACGCCGCAGATAGTCGTTTCAGGCTTTTTTGATGTTGCACAGACGAAACCAGGTCAATGACGTTATCTATAGACGACCGCCCACGCCGAAAGCCGGTCATAGCGTCAGGGTATATTCCATAGTGCTCCATGTACCACTCTAGGCGTGTCAATATCATCCTCTCCATCACTTTCCCGAAACAACTGGCAAGTGCGATGGGGCGATAGGAGGTCAGTGTCAGAGGAGATTTACCTGGCTTGAGAACCGGGACAAGGCGGCTGGATTTCCATGAGGGAGGGACCAATCCGCTGCTCCACGATTCGTTGTACACGGATAGAAGGGCCCGTCGAGCAGCTTGACCGAGGTTGCAAAGAGCCATGTACGTGATCCCATCAGGACCAGGTGATGAAGATCGATTGCATGTTGTCAAGGCTGCCTGGAGCTCCTCTAGGGAGAAGAGGTTGTCCATTCTCGAATCTCTTGAGATTGGTGCGTTTCCTATGTGTCGCGTGGTAGACGTGGACCCCTGACCGGCAACTTTCACGCAAAATTCTTCTGCTACTTCAATTTCGGGGCGGCCTTGGTGGAGGGCGAGACACTTGAAGGGGCGAAGTTGATGCGGCGATGTTCGTAAGCCGCGAACAATCCTCCATATTTGCGTTAAAGGCTTGTGGGGATCAAGCGACTCACACAAAGATTTCCACCGAAAAGACTGAAGTGATTTGATTCGCCGCTGAATCTTCTTCTGCAGACGTCTTGCCTCCCTCAAGTCGTAAATGGACTTAGTACGCCTATATCGTCGTTCGGCACGGCGACGGATCGCTCTGAGCCGCTCCAACTCCGCTTCATACTCGCAAAATTTTGATGTTGGTTCAAAATTATAAGTAGCTGCTTGAGCTGCATCTCTGATCATACCCTCGAGGGTGTCAAGAGGAGGCGCTTCATTTTCCTGACACCTCTCTTCTGTCATTGACCTGAACTTTGACCAATCGATGCGAGTCGAAGCGTTGCAGTTTATTGATTTGCTCAGGCCCTTGATTTTTAAATAGGTGGGTATGTGGTCACTTCCGTGAGTTTCATAATCTGCAAACCACTGCACCTTATCACCTAGGCTTCGTGACACAAACGTCAAGTCGAGGCAGCTGCTGTATGTCGATCCCCGTAAAAACGTAGGACTGCCGTCGTTTGCACAGAGCAGCTGCTGATCCGACATAAAGGAGAAGACTTGCCTTCCACGACGATCTATCTTCTGACCTCCCCATAGTGGGTGGTGAGCGTTGAAATCACCGGTGATGATCCATGGTCCAGGTGTAGCTGCCAGAAGTGCACTTAGTCTTGCAGAGTCAAAACGGCTTGAAGGTGATATATACGCACTTACTAGCGTGAAAGTGAGGTCCCTACGTTTTACTGTCAAGCAGACGTACTGGTTGTTATCGTCAGGTGTTACAGAGTGCTCGATATAGGTAAGCTCGCACTTGATATATACGATGACTTTACTCTGCTCGTTGCAGGTAGCAGACTTGAATGCTTCGTAGCTGGATAACCGTATCGCATTGTGAAGGCGTGGCTCGCAAATAACAATAATAGGAAATTGGTTCTTGAACACAAGTGGTCGAATATCAGAAATGCGGGGTTTAAGGCCTCATGCATTCCATTGGAAAATCGATGCTCCTTTGAGTTCTTTACGAAAGGTTTGCAGAGGAGGAGCCATGGTGCTTCTCCAGACTTGATAACACCGGGTTCAGTGCGTCCAATATCTGAAGTGCACTCTTAGCAGCCGCAGTGGGAATGCTAGTGAGGAGCGCACGAATGGTATTCATGAGGGCCTTCACCATGGCTACGACTTCCTTATCTCGACTATCTCCGCTCTCTCGTTCCAAAGTGATTGTAGACGAGCGACGCTGTGGCTCAGATGGCGGGTCTGTCGTTGGCAGCGCTGGCCATGCGTCTGGTGGGCCAATGATGCTCGTACTTTGCTTGGATTGTTTGTTGCTGGCGTTGCTGGACGCTTGGGGTAGTGTGTGGGTGATTATTTGAAGAGGTGCAGTCCTAGCTTCGGCAGCGGGCTTCCTCGAGGGCCTCCGGTGACGAGAACGCCGGCGTCGCACTTTGGCAGCAGCCTCCCTGTGGGTTGAGCCGTCCCGGACCATTTGCCTCAACACTTGCATCTCCTTTTTCATGCTTGGGCAATCTTTCGACGATGCATCGTGAGGGCCGTGACAATTGCCACACTTACGAAGTTCTGCATGGCAAGAGTCTGCACTGTGCGACTCTGAGCATCGCGAGCACACGGCGCGGTTTGTACAAACAGCACTGACGTGTCCCATCTTAAAACAGTTCCGGCATTGAAGTGGCCTCGGTACAAAGGGTCGCACTGCGTGTCGAAAATGGCCGACTTTGACTTGCGATGGAAGGCTGTCTCCTTTGAACACGAGTTTTACACAGCGTGAGTTACCAAGACGACGGGCCTGTTGGAGGACATCAACGTTCGTTCCTACATACCTGATGGCCGCGACTCTACTGCAGGTGTTATTTATGATGTCGACATTTCCATTAGCGAAAGTGACTTCCCGGCTCTCATCAAACCGGTGACAGAAGAGTATTGAATAGTATAGCCTAAGCTTTGCATGAACATTGCATGAAGATTGTAGCGCCGAAATACACTAGAAACTAAGATTTCAAACACCACAACTAGCACTGGCGATGCTTGTTTGGGGACCAATGAGAAGTTTAATTGTATTTAACTTATTCATTCTTCACCGCATTTTTTATCTGACCTAACGGTTTAGGTCTCCACTCTAGCTCAAGAACCGTATTTTTGTCTTAGAACTTTTTTCCAGAAATTCTTTACTGTGAACACATAAAATCATATATTGCCACGTAAATTCGTCCAAGTTTCGTGTGTGTTGGGGCTCATTGTTATGCCAGTGCAGTGTTTTCACTGCCACGGCTGCGCATCCAGCAATCATAGCATGGCTGGTTAGAAATACAGTCCTAACCCGCTATCCAGTTACAATCCAATGTTATATTGCCTTAAAATGCGCTTACGATTGCAATATTTGGTGTTTAAGGTGTCCTAACATAGTACGTCTGTAGTCCTACACTTTGCCGAAGCATCGCGTATCGGTATCACATCTCTGGAATCTCCACAAAACTCCGAAACCGCGATATCCATTGTCGTTTTATGGTGGAGCAATATCGTCGAAAACCATTTGCCGTCAACAAAGCTATCTCGGCAACGGTCAGTGCCCTCGTGCACAAGCAAGGATGACTGCTCGCTTTTTGGCTTCATCTGTAGCGGCCTAGCGATGGCTATCAATTTGATGGCCCTAGGTAGGATGCAGCGTATCTGATGATCACCGGGGTGTACGAATCGCGCCGCAAACAAAGCCGACCGACGGAGACTGCTTCTGCAATCGCAGCCGTCTTCATTGTTGGACGCGGTGACCTCTGTATACGTGGTCACTAATATCCGCTGTTCGCTTCAGTCGTCTGACTCGGATTGCAACAATGTGGAGCGTATACGCATGGTACGAGCAGAGGCAAAGCGTGCGCGAAGCGAATATGAAGCTGTTTGCAACAGCGATGAGCTTGAAAGAGGAAACACATCAGCCCATTTACATACTGTTGCAAGCACGTTGCAAGGTCACGAAAAAAGGAACATGGCACGACTAATAAAGTAGAGCTGCTTCATTTCATGATACATGAAACGTTATTTCATGTTTTACCAACTTACAATATTACACATAGATAACAATCTCTAATGAAATTGCCTGAGGTGATAGTTTGGTTATCGCCTGTCTATTCCACGAGTCCCGACACTCAATGTTCGCCAAACGGAGATGTTTATCACATACCACAAAATTGAATGTCATCTTTGTTTGTAATTTGTTTGCGAACTAGAAAAGCTTGCCAGCGATACACGCTTGGAATTAATGAAATTTTTTTCTGCAAGTCGAGAAACCCGCAAATCGTGTCGTCATGGGAGCTTGTAACGCCGCCGACCTCCCTCTGCTATTTTACGCAAAGCAGTTTTTGTCGCCTCCCTAGAATGTTCGCGATTCCATGATATGATCGCATATTACCTGATAACTCATTAGTTCTAATCACTTCATTACCTTCACATTTGAAGATATCTTTGGTACACAACTCTTCCTATTCGGGACCTGCATGGCTGGCGGAGGCTGGTGTCGCAGTTTCCTTTCTGTGATTAATTGTGCATGTTGCTCCGAGTGCAGACATTATTTCTTCTCCCACGTAATCTCCGGAAGCCCTCTAATACTGTGATCCTTTGTCACTGGACATGCTGGCAGTACTTGTGCAATGCCAGGCACTCTCGATGCTGGAAGCGAAGCCTCACCGTCTCTCAAGGCAATATACTTATTGCGACACGGAAGCTTTGCGTAATTCCTTTGCAGCGCACTCGAAAAACGTCAGTTATATACCTTAGCGAAATTTCGAGGGACTATTACTACGAGCGCACGAGTTCTTTCTCTTCACCCCGGGGAAAAGTCTATTAAACTTTTCAGTCGTGTCCACCTCGAGCATTTTTCTTTCATACTCTCTTTGTAGACCTCCGAGTCGAGTAGAGCATTTCAATTATTGTGAGAGCAGCAGTATCTTCGCTGGACAGTACTTTGGTGTTGCATGTATAAGTGGCATTCGCAGAACACTTTAAGGGCAGCCTAATGAAGCATTCTATATGTGCCTGCATATTGAGTTTTACTCTCGTTTTTCGGGTCTTTTCCACTCATTTTTAGAGCAACGATGTGCACCTATTGTAATGAAAACAACATCAACAAATCAAACCAAGACTGCAGATAAGCCTTACTACACTTCTCCCTGACTGCTCGATATGTTCGTAACCTGTAGAGGGATGGAAGGACCGTGGTATGTGGAAATGAAATATGATCTATTCAAGCGAATGTTAAGGCAATCTTCACGGAAATAGAACACGGTACTTGCGTGCGCAGCATCACAAGCTCGTGAGACCCCGTGCAAGAGGGCTCCGTAGAGAGTTCTCAAATACGCAGATGCCATTTCTGGAATTTCCATACACAGCCGCCTGTGTGTGCATATTTTCTTGCTCCGAGCCGTCTTTTGTGCCTATTTCTTTGCAAAGAAACACATTCCGATCCCTCACACATGTACACTTATGTTTCTCAGTTCTCTTCAACCCCCCCCCCCTCTTCAAGAAAGAAGAGACACAATATCACGCTACACGAGCATCTAACTGAGATGAGCCCAAGTGCGCAAGAAGGACGGCGCCTGAACAAGCACCCTATGTTTGACGCTCTAGTCCCTAACGCAATGTCGTCTGGAACAGGCCAACCTCCCAGCCGTGTAAACAGACACGCGAACACGACGTAAACGCTTGAGCACTCGCGCTATAGTCGATGTCGACAGCAAACATTTCCCCTGACCCATGAAAATCACAAACGTATGTCTGGCGAAGTGATATACGTATATCGTGTGCAGCTTCAGACCGTCGCCATCGCCGTCACTCGGAGTGAAACAGAATGAGACGATGGTCACTGGCTCGCACATTGCCTGGCCTCAGAATCAACACTTCGTCCTAGGTTCTGCGCTCCGTAAGGCTTCTAAAGCACGCTAACAATGAATAGCGCCGGATGATATCAGTATACGACCGCACACATGGAGTCTACACTATCGATCCCTTCCAAACTGGCACCATTACTAATCTTCTTGAAA
Organism: Rhipicephalus appendiculatus; assembly: GCA_030522465.1. Classification (NCBI taxonomy): domain Eukaryota; kingdom Metazoa; phylum Arthropoda; class Arachnida; order Ixodida; family Ixodidae; genus Rhipicephalus; species Rhipicephalus appendiculatus. Next base: position 17,171 of record JALIZH010017271.1, on the reverse strand, counting down.
ATAATCGAACGCAGGGTGTTATACATGTACCAGTCATTACGAATGAAGCATTTTATAATACAGAAACTTGCAACGACAGTAAAGAAAGCGCCGCAATGGCTTGAAAGTCAGCGGCAATATTCGGTAAAAAGGTACAGAGCAGCTTCATCTGACATCAGTAACGTAGCTCTGTGTGAGCGTTGCAGAAAAGAGGTGTCGTTACAAGCCATGTAGGGCAGTCACAGAGCAATAATATACCTCTGCTCCGCGCTTCTTTTTGGAACCATCTCGTTCCATCTCCCTTTGATATAGGAGTTTCCGGTTGTAGCACTGGCGTAGCCAGGGGGGGGGGGGGGTCATACTTTACCCACCGAATTTCTCAGTCTTGCATGCGTGTTTGTACACGCACACATACAAACGCACTAAAGAACATACATAAACTGTGGTTGAATCCGCCCCCCCCCCCCCCCCCGAAAACATTTTTCGCTACGCCGCTGGGTTGCAGTAAGATTTGTGGAGCACCGAGGCCAAACCAAAGTGGCGCAGATGAACTTTTTGTAATCTAATTGAAACTTTTCTTTTAGAGGCAATCTAGTGGAAAGAACATTAAATTTATTGATTTATATATTGTTCCTTATAAGGCAAAAAAGCTTGCACGCACTGCCCCTCTGTTGAATTAATCTACAGGCCGATAATGGCATCCGTGTCGAGAACCTCGTAGCTCTGGGTAAAGCTTTGCTCTAACTCACCCGAATATCTTGCGAAGATACGCGATCACTCTCCACCCGTTGAGATGGTCGTATCATGACTAAAGATTGCGTGCGCTCAAGCGCAAGGACGAAACCATGTCAGGTATTGCGTTAAGCAGGCCTGCATGTCTCCGAGGAAGAGGACATTGATTATTAATGAACGTTTCATCCAAGCCGATAGACGAGGAAGCATGTATTCCCTGAGCCGTGTAACGAGATAGCAGCGGACGGGATTAGCTTCACAAAGAAAGGTACGTGAATAATAGGAAAGAAAGAAAACAGACTGCGACCAGCCGATGTAAGCAAGAAAAGGCCCTGTCGGCGGAGGAAACAAAGCAGTCTTTTGAGTGAGACGTTTTGTTGTGAGATTTAGAGAGAGAGAGAAAAGTGGGAAATGGAAAGACAAGGAGACGTCATAAAGCATGAACTGCTCGGCATGAGCAATCTCAGGAAACTTAGTCGCGAAGTACGTTGTCCAACCAAGTACAATATATGCTTCCAATATATTTTTTTTAAATAACAGAGAGCTAAGCTAGTTGGCCTTTGAAGTTGTTAGACGGTGTCTGTGGTGTCTTGACTTCTCTCTTGTGTACGTGTTTGCACGCCCTCCCATTTAGAAGCAATATAATGACGGGTGTTTTTACTCTCTGGGGTAACAAACATCTCGGAAACGCAACGTTTACTCATATATAAAACAAATAATGAGCATAAATAAGATCTGGCGAAAAAACAACACAAATAGAGCCCTAGGTACTTTCTTCCGAGATCCTGTAAGCATTTAGCGTCAGCTGTACGTAGATCTTGCGCGGGAATTGCATCAACGTACCGTTTTTGTTTTTGTTTTTTTTTTAGGTAGTAAATCTTTTGCAGGAAAAAAATTAAGGCAGCTTCGCCTTCCTGCTGCCAAGCCGGATGGAAGTGTGGAGCCGGGTGGGCTGCCTCGTTTCTCTTTATTGCACTCTTTCTTTCTTCCTCTCGTTCTGTTTTTGCATTTTTTCTGCTTTTCCTATCTCTTTTTTGTCTCTATTTCTGTTTCTGTGTTTCTCTCTATTTATTTTTCTTTCTCGCTCTTTCTATCTTTCTCTTTCTTCCCTTTCTATCTCTGTCTGTATCTATTTATCGCTTGCTCTTTCTTTCTATCTCTTTCTCTCTCTTTCATTGTTTCACTCTCTTGCTCTCGTTCTTTCTCTTTCTCGCTTGCTATCTCTCTTTTTATTTTTTTTCTTGAAATTTCTATATCTATCTCCCTCCCTCTATTTGTTTCTCTGTCTTCCTATATTTTTTTCTTCGCTTTTTTTCTGTCTATACCTCTCTTTCTATTTCTTTCTGTCTCTCTCTCTCTCTGTATTCGTTTTCTTGCTCATCAAAGTAACTGCATTCCACGCCGTACAAATCGGCGCGCGTGTTCTGGAAGGGAAGCAGAAGATGACGAAGAGGACGAAGAGGACGAAGAGAGTTCGGGCCAGTGCATGATGACGATAGCTTTATGTTAGCTCTGCACGAACTAAGGGCCGACTTAAACAGCTCCGCAGTAAATAACTAAACAGAAATTTTTTTTTCCTTTTTCTACCATCCACCTCTATTGGGTGCATCCGTTCTCAATATACGAGTGAGTCACCTTGTTTCGAGATGTTTCTCTACGATTTTTTTTTATTTTTTTAGCACTTTGCTCGGCTGCACTTTCCTAAGTGGCCACTTACCAGGAGAAGCACGGAAGTATAGGACCCCGGTTAGTTCCCGACAGCGATGAACAGCCACTAGGCCACCCCTTCATCTATGATCTCGCTTCCGGAAGACGTGCCACCGAAATGACCACGCAGTGACCACTCGCTAGAGTGCATCGAGGAAATGACTTCACCGAGCCAGGAAGCAAGGAGATTAGCTTTAGAAGCAAAAGAAAAGTGAACATGTCTAAAAGCGTAGAAGAAACAGGCACTTTCTTAACTAGGACGCGTCTTTTTTTATTATTTTCTTCTATTCGCTATCTTGTCGAGCACACGTGCCAGGGACCTCTGTGTCAGAGATTTTGTGTATCCTTTCTGGGACTGCTGCAGAGCTAGACTCGTTGCTTTCTTCTACTTTCTCTGCAGCTGCAGTTGTGACCGAGGCTTTGTTTTCTTTGCGAGACCAACCGCGCGGCTTGTGTAGCTCTGAATTCGATTAAAGTAGGCTCTCTCTGAAGTGTATACGTGGTATGTAGGCAAAGTAGTCCAGTACGTACGACTCTTAGCTGCAGCTAGCTGAATTTGGTACGTACGATTACTAGGTGGAGCTAGCGGAAAGAAATTCTATTTTGATCTTACTATTCCTTAAGGAATGCGGTTTTGCAGACGTCTGCTTTTGATATGGTCATTTGACCGCGCCATTTTGGGTATACGTGCTTGTAGTATGCAAGCTTCTGGCATTTTGCTAGGGTAGACATCGCCGGAGCTTCGCCCTCCCAGTTCAAACGCCAAATTTGAATGCAATCTGCGAAACCTTCGTTAGCTGCTCACGTTCATGACCTCACAGGGGCTCTTATGCATGCACCGCAGTCGATACGAAGGCAAAGGCCACTTGTTTCGCATCGCTGGTGTTGACGGCGCCGACGCTGGACGCCGTTAAATTTTCGCGTTTAAGGAGGCATCGAAGATTTTAGCCTTAAGATGCATGTACTAATGCATTAAGGTTATGAAATGTTCATATGTCACAGCCGTAACAACCACTGAGCTCCTGCACATGATAACAGTGAGAAGCCTGACAGGTTACCTGTAAGTACGTTCTCGTGCATCGATTACTTTGTCAGCAGTGAAGAACGTTAGGTAAAACTGAGAAAAATCACCATTCCATAATTATGCGAAAACGTGTACTTCACATTACTAAACTGTAGCGTAACTACCAAGCTGTACGTGAGTTACTAAGCGTTTTAGGATGACATATACTGGATTATCTTTTGTGTGTGTGTGTCTGTGTGCAGTCAGCACGACACAGAATACACTGAAATATGACGCATTAGAGCAGCTACCTTAATGCTGATGTGAAGCTGCGCAGCGTTTGTTTTGTCTTATAGCTGCTAGTGAGCTATCGGTCATGCCTGGAACCAGTCTGGAACCAATCTTGCTGTCGGTCTTGCTGTCGGTCATGCCTGGAAACCAATCTTGCTGTCGGTCCAGTCAACGCAAGATTAATTTTTCCTGCCTCCACATCGATGCCCAGGACAGCTCCGTCATGAGGAAAAGCGAGGCTTCCGGCTTGTGTCTTATCCAAGAACAGCTGTTGTTGCCAATCTGTTGTTTTCCCGGAGACGCCTAATTAGTGTACGGCCAGCTATGTATATGTAACCACGCCTTGAGCTGGCACTAAGCGTTACTCAAAAGTAGGCATATGATGAATACGAGCGATTCGTTAACATGACGCGTCTCGTGCGAACGATAGGGAAGTTAAGGAAGCTCAAATCGACATAACAAAATATCATGCATAACAAAATATCGCTTCGCTGAATTTGTTTTGATAATTTGTTTCAGATCAAGCACGATTTATGAGCTTACCTTAGGTGGCTTTTCAGTGTGCGAACTGCTACGTAATTTGGCTTAGCTGAAGTGGCTCGATGCGACCACTAGTATCGAGCCACAGACGAAGCAGTCTTCTATCATGAAATATACATTTAACCACTGTAGACGTAACAAACATAGTATTTCATTGAGTAGAGCTAGCTTCACGTTTCGTAACACTATCAAAGCGGGACCTATAACGTACCTGCACTGAAAGTTCAATGCGCGAACAAATAAAGGTTCTTGTGCGACCGGAGCGGGGTGTCATCGCCACCAAATATTTCAACCTCCTACAACGAGGCCACCTACTGCTTTTTTTTTCGTGTTCAAGTTGAAGCACACAACTTCATTTATTTGTAGCTTGACAAAATACGTTGCTTGAATCCACGTCTTATAAATGAAGGTTTCTGAGATTATCTCTTTATTATAGTGTTAAGAAACTTGTGGTATCATAACACTCGGTATTAACCATACCCTAATTTCTCCTTTTTTTTTTCATGTAGCTTATACAACACCAGAAAAGATATGAAACCAAAAAATAAAGACACTAGATCCTGTTCTACCTTTTCCAGAACCCTCTTGCCTGCGCTTTTTTGACAATTCTGCCCTACATTCTGTTGCTTCATTGAAACTGTATGGAGGATACCGAAGCTCTGATGTCAAAGCGGAAAAGTTCGGAGCCTTAGAAATCTCAAAGACACTGCTGATAATATTTGATTGACGCTTACGGTTGGCTGACAGATCCGCAAGTGCACAGTGACAGGCGTCACAGTGTCGACACTAATCAATACTAACTTCCAGTTTTCATTAGAGCCCGCCATGCAGAATAATGATCACATTAAGCGTAACTTAGCTGTGCTGTACTGCAGCTCCATCTCCTTAACTCACGAAATCGGTCCTCTGTGACTGTTCCAGCAAAGTGGACTTACACAATCACAGTTCTTTGCGACATCGCAGCAGGCAATTTTGAGCGCTTTCCACAAGACAAATACATAGAACACTACTTAACGGGGTATTGGTGAAATCCTCTTTGCTCGTTACGCAACTCACGGGTAGGACAAGTGGTCTCTTGGAACTATAAGCACACAGGAGCGAGGCTTTTCTGAAATTAAGGCCTGGGCAAAGCCTTTGCACAACTGCCTATATTTCCGCGCTGCCTTAAGTGCACCTCATCCTAAACCTGCTGTGCTGTGGGCTGAAAGGTAAGTTATCGAGTAAAGATGGAGAGAGAAAGAGGAGAGGAAGGCAGGGAGGATAACTCGACGGTAATATCGGGTATGCTACCCTGTATTGGGGTATGTTATCACTGTAGTACTGTTCACAAAATTCTTGGGCACACAATTACGAGATTCCCGAACGATCTTAATAATTAACAATAGAGGGGCCCTGCAACACTTGTCCAAGTAACCATTGCATGGCATCATTAAGGGAGCTTATTGCCACACGCATCGACCGCCACAAAGCTTTTTAGAATTCGTTAAGTGCGAGTGGAGTTACAAAGATTTGTCACACGCTATAATTGCTTTCTCTCTTCTCCCGTCCCGACGAACGCGCTGGAAGCTAAGCAGCGAGGGATAACACCGGAGTTACGTCACGCGCGCGACAAGGCCTTGAGCCATTTTTCTTTTTTCTTTTCTTCGAACGCGCGGCTTACTTTCACGAGCACTTTTAATCAAATCAAAATCAAATCAACCTTTATTTGCACCTGAACAGTGCACCTGAACAGTGCATAAATATATTATGCGCACACAAGTCGCGATCGCTCCAACTAAGTAGCAGTGGCGGCCGCAGTTTGATCAGATTAACTGGATTATAGTCTCCATGTCTTTGCTTCTATTGCAAGAATAAAGCATACCAGAAGGCAGTAAAGAACTTATGTGCTTCCCAGCAAATACTGTCGCTCCTCAGGGCATTTCGATTCTGAGATGATTAAGCTAGAGTCCACCCGTTAAAGCAAAGAGTTGTTTACCGTTGTCAAATGTTCCACGCATGGGCAAAACAAAGTAGCAAGAAGTTATTTGCCCTCACGAATTTCGGCGATCTGGAACGATCCCTCTTTTCTTTTCCCGTTTGAGAAAGTTCTGTAATAACTAAACAAGAACAAATCACTTTAGTCTTTCCACTTTCGGGTGGTTGAGACGTAAAAATAAAGGGTTAAGAAGCACTTTTACTTACTGTAGGAAAGGAGAAAAGGGACGGTAAACAGAATCAGAATAGGTAGATGGTAAAGGAAAGAGCCAGGCTGAGATCATCAAATGAAACCAAAAGAGAAGAGTCAGTCAATTTAGGTGCCTTAGCGCGGCCACTGCCGTCTGGGTGTTTCCAGCGGTGAGCATGCGTTCTTCTCTTAACCATTACTTGGCAGTGGTTGATTTATCGATGTCATGTCAACGTGGTGAAAAACGCCAGGCCTGCGCGGAAAGCGCAGCAGTCACAGCGAAAGCTGGAAGAGTGGCGTTTGTAGAACCCGTTGTAAACTCTCTTGCGGCTACTAATACAAGTACGCTTGCAAGGTACCCACTACTCCATAAATCATAATTTTTGTCAAGTTGGGAAGCATCCACTGCGCCATTATTCGTCATTCTGCGGAGATGCGACGCACCCGCTACGCATTTGCAAGGCATTATGTGCACTTTGCTGGTGCTGTGGCTGATGAAGATAAAGAATTATGGCTGAGCCCTTTGTAATAGCTTAGAGCATTGAACGACCCACTCGGTACGCAATTCGTACTGTGTGACGCCTGGTTACACAATTCGCATTGTTGACGCCTGGTTTATTATTTTACTTTTCTACCACGCTATATTACATATGTTAACATGGTTCCTTCCCGGGCATGACGCCTGGATACGGTCTTTTTTCGAAGGACTTGGAGCACCGACATGCCTCTGTGGTAGAACACCAGGGCTGCCGCGGAGACGGCCCCGGAGGCCCAGGTTCTATCCCGGTTCCATCCAGAATAATTTTAAAGACGATAGTATTTCTTGGAATACTTCAACGCAGAAATTTTGGTCTGTCCGTCTGTCTGTCTGTCTGTCTGTCTGTCACCCGATTCAGCAACTCAGCCACTCGGCCAAAGTTTAACTACTTGCTGAACGCCCAGCCATCTTGAACTGGTGTTCGCGTTCATACTTGTGAACATTTTCGATTAAAAAGCAAATATTACGCAATCTGAGGCGCAACATCAATACATAAGTATCAGGTCATGTGTTCCTTTATTAGAAAATACATAGACACGTAATTCTAAAGACCCTAGTGTTTGTTAGGCTGCGCCGAAAATGCGACGCTGTGCACGAACTGCTACGCCACGAAAAAGCCTTCTACCGACGATATGGTGCTGCCGCTGGCAGTGGCCCTGGGTTCCATATCTCACACAGCGCCTCCTCTATTTTATCAATGCCAGCCAGCTGCGGCCGATTCAACATGGAGCAGGTGCTGTCTCAGGCAAGGCAAAACATTGTAGTACGGCCGGCACAAGACTATCGTCTTTCGACGACATTTGCAGCGAAGCACGCAGATACGCGGCCAATTTTTTGTTCGTCTTCTCTTTCTTATTTCGCATGATAGTGGTTACGGACACCGGTGGCGGCGGCGGCGGAAAACTACGGCGCCAAAAACGGCCCTTGTTGTGATCTCATAACAGCTTTTGCTGTAAAACACGTCAGAAGAGAAGCTGAGAAGGTGGACGGACGTGTAATGCGCTTACGTTAAGCCGAATAGTGCCTCCGGCGAAACCACGTCTTGTTCGTTTCACGTTCGCGAGAAAAGCGCACTCAGAAAAGGATTCGAGAGAAAAAATGCAAAAACTACCGCACACATGTTTCTCCTATGTCTCGCGGGAAGAAGTGCAGTGCAAAGGCCATCTTTTTTTTTCTTTTTTTTTTCTCATGCGTGGCGTACCTGCATCTTAAAGGTGTGTTTTATGTGTTCTCAACCTCGATGTTCAACGTACTGCATAGCACCTGTTACAGATTGAAGATCTTACAGAAGCGCGAAACAACCGTACGAGCCTGTCGACTGTTACTTTTCCCACGTACTTTACGCGTACTTTACTTTTCTCACAGTCTGAAACTTTCAGGGGGACCTCCTGCCATCAGTGGTGTACAGAAATGGTGTATAACAGCCGCAAGAGCTAAATGTGCGAACAAAGAAAAAAATGTCGTCATCATCACGTCCTTTGGTTTATTTATTTGAAGTAAAGCATCATTTCGAGCATCATCATAATTCTGTTTCATTTATTTCTTTATTCACCACCTCTCCGATCACGTGACGTGCGGGACTACTGCTACTACTACTACTACTACTACTACTACTACTACTACGACGACGACGACGACGACGATAACAGCGCAGGGTAGAATAAACAAATCGTGCACTTTCTTTTTTTACGTATGTCTTTTTTTTTCGTTAATCATTAATTTAATACTCAAAATATTTTAAGAAGATTCATCTAATCAATTCTCGGCCAATCCTCCAGTGTGAGTATGAGCCATATGAGAGGGACCAAGAACAACAATGACTAAGACACCTTCGCTGTAAAAGTTCCACTCAAGACCACTCTGTGACTGCTTCCATGAATTCTGCGCATCGTGCGAAATGCGGTGCGTAAATGTAATAAACCTGTGTGCTTTTCCGCGCTCTTATTACAAGACTGTTCGGAGGAGACAATGTGGGAGTGAGGGAGGCATCTCATCTCGACGCCGCTGACAGCCAAATTTAATTTCGAGACCGCTGGACCGATCCTTGTCCAGTCGCTGCCGCATAATATGGGCGTCGCATGATGAGCCGACCATTGCTAGCGGCTGGCGTATTCGAGGCGGGCGCAGAAGCGAGTATAGTAATGGGAGCAATAGCTCTTATCTCCTGAAGCGACAACGCCATTGCACCTTCCAGCAAACGGCCGCGGAAGAGCGCTCATAACCGTCTGGGTGACGCTAATTGCATCTGCGTTCACTCGCGTTGGGCTAGTATCCTGCGTGAATTCTGGTTAAGAATATTATTCTTCCGCAGAAGTAAACTGTCCCACAAGGTGTCCCTTCAGTCTTCAGAGGCGACACTCGCACAAAAATTACAAGATTCCGTCGCTTGTGTGCTTACGCTCCAAGCTTTCATTAGTGCCACTCCTTGCAAGCGCCAGTAAATGCTTTGTAGGGAGATAAAGAAAAACATGGAGAAATTATGCATGAGAGGCTCATTCAGTAATAAGCTGTCAATTGCGAGTGCACTTACACAGTGATAATTAGCATGTATGGCACGGTCATAAGAAACGAAAAACATGTCGATATAAGTAGAACGGTTGACGCATGAGAAAGGCGAGAAGTTTCACCAAATATAGCTGGTCGAAAACAAGCAGATAAAGGAAGAAATTGGAAGACACGGAAGACCAAGAGGAGTTCAAAACCGACGCACTTTCACATCTCTGTCAATCGATTAGTCAACCCCATCCTAGAGCAAGCTTGGTTCGGTTGAACGCACAAAGAACCATTTAGTAGGGGTGTGCGAATATTGGAGTTTCGAATTCGAATGGAATAATACATAATCGAGTAATTCGATTCAACTTTCGAATAGCTAGTATTCGAAGTTTCCGAATAATTTGACAGGACGAATGCCTAAAACGCGAAAAAAGACAATGGTGCAATTTGGTAAGGTCGGGGTGGCTGGAGCTAACGCTTACGTCGTCAAACTTCGTTAAACTTGCACCTTTCATTAAAACTTTCACCGATATGCTGGTTCAAAAGCGAGCGCATGTTTATTTTTAAAACAAAAAGACTAGGTCATTTCCGCACGTCATGGTTCCAGCAAAGAAGGCCAAGGAACAGTCAGGGGGAGAATCGAACTGTTAGCGTCACAAAAAATAACCAAGCACACTGAGCTCAAACCTTATAGTAAAGAGGTTCAAAAATAGTTCAAGGGAAAGAGCACGGAGCTGCACTTTATCGAGGTATCGCCATATTGCTCTGCGATATACCTTCCCATCCCTGCTACTGAGGTGCCCAGTGAGCGCATGTTTTCAAATGCAGGAAAACACCGTAACAACACGGCGAGTGAGCCTGAGGCCAGGTTATGTGGAACAGCTTGTGTGTATGCATGACAATTTGTAGTCATTCGGTAGTAGTCACTTACCACGTATGTGCTCGATCACATAGGCCAGATTTCATTTCCTTTGTTATGTCTTTCAATTTTCAATAAAATCGTTTGTATTGCATATTCGATTCGATATTGGATACTTTTGACCACTACTCGGCACTATTCGATTCGAATTCGATTCGATATGAAACTGATGCACAATCCTACCATCTAATTCAAGTGTGGCACGCAGCAAACACTACTGCGTCGTTAATAAGAAGAGAACAGTGTCCCGACAAACTTTCTATGCAGCCTGACGAATTAACGCAGAGGAAATCACTAAAGCGATTGCCAGAAAGTAAAAAAAGGTGGAAATAGTACGACGCTGGCATAATAAACAGAATCTTGCATGTGAAAGACTCCGCTCAGTCAGGAAGGGAGACATGGCAGTGACTTCTGGACCGGAAAGTGTCTGCACCGGATGTGGCTGCAGAAAAGGAAACTACGGGGTTGACATCACAAGAAATAAACAAAAAACGTAACTGTAAGAGGGTGTCTACCATAGCCATTTATGTACGTGACAGCCGAAGTCAACTCTGCGCCTCCTGGTGGAATTTCGAATTCTTTGGTGCCGTTCCTTAATGCGCTTAGTACACAGGCGGACCAGAGGAAGTAGCCTAATGGAGAATAAACGCTAATAATCTATATGAGCAATGTACGTTGGCATACGCAAACTTCAAGTTGACCCTCTGTGTTTGACTGACTGTGATACTAATTCCTTACGGCGACATACCAGGCATACTTCGGGTCGTGCTGAGTAACAACGATCAATATTTCGGTGTGATTTGTTATTGCAAAAGCTCAAAGTTATAATAAAGAAAGGACAAAGGAAAGAAGGATTACTTATTACTACAAGACTGCATATTTAGCTGTGGGTAACGTCTTTTGCATGGGACTCCCAAAATTCTCGTATAATCTCGTATAACATCGAGTATTCCTGTATTCCTTCGTGACCGTTCGCGCAGGGCCCTTAAAAGCTTACCAATAATAAACTGCATGCATGGTTGCTCACGCTCCTTTATGCGAAAATCTGTAAAGTGGGCACGACATTTCTTGTGCAAGTAGAAAAGGAGGATGTTAAACTGAGGTACAGCTTAAAAAACTGTATATATATATATATATATATATATATATATATATATATATATATATATATATATATATATATATATATATATATATATATATATATATATATATATATATATATATATATCATACTGCATAAGACTCTTACAAACGCATGCGACTGAGAATAACAAAAAACGTTGGTATATCATAAGAAGCACTTCTATAAACACTATTTTATCTTTGGCAATTTTAGAAACGCCAGAGAACGCAGCACGAGTGCCAAAAGTAATATATAATTGCAGTGTTAGTTTTGTCTCGCTTAAGAATATGGCGAAAACGACAGCAACATTTGGGAGAAGGGAGATGACAAAGTATTCAACTGCTACAGGGTGGTCGTACAGAAGTGCTAGGCGATGACGACTAAAAACATGGCGCTGACTGAGAAACTGTTATTCAGCGCCATGTTTGTCTTCTCTAGGCGTCGTCCACTTTTTTGGAGCCGATTTTTTCGAGCTTATTTCTAAGGCACATATGCATGTGTATGCTATTTCCCGAAAAAGGAACAGAGGTTTTGGCGACCTTAATGTACAGGTCAAGTGTTTTTAGCGGCACTAGACGCCAGCGTTTGACGAAGTTTAGGTTCACGTTGGTAGTAGGCTTTAGAATGAAAGAAGACTGTTCGGTAGTGGGCAGGGGCCATCTAGGTGACAGAAGCCAACAAGAAAGCAGTCTGATCTTTCAGTGAACTCGTTCAGTTAATCCTCTTGAATTATCCTAACAGTTAATTGGCCCTTATTTTTTGCTCCGATATCTTATGTATCCTATACAACTCCTAACTTGAACCCTCACTATAAATTTACATGCGTTCATTTTTTTTTTTTGGGGGGGGGGGGGGGGGGGGCTTCGCATCAATCGAAATAAAACTGAAGTTCAGGCTGGCCGGCGGCGTATTCCGGTGTGCTCCTAGAAAAACAATGTCGCTAGGTGCTTGAGTCATAAAAGCCTTCGTTGCCTATTTTTTTTTGTCATAAATTTAATAAACTGCCCGCATAATTGCATACTGCTCTTTGTGATAAAAAACCGCGAACGATGGAAGCAGTACACCCGCTAAGCACAGTTATCATATTCATAACAAGCTGCTATGGGAATTCGGTGAACGAATGGACCATTTCGTATGGGCAATGGGATTGCTAAGCAGTAAAGAAACACCAGCAAACATTTATATGCGGTATACGATCCAGAGCTTTCCGAAGCTCGATGGAATTTGTGTTTGAGCTCGGAACGATTCCACTGCGCTGCAATAAAAACGGCTTAAGTACACGGTACCGCTGTTTATTTCATGAAATGAGAGGAAGAGGACTCAGACAAAAAAAAATAACGATCAAGTATCTGCATTACAAAGTTCCTGTACAATGACTAGTGTGCGTGCAGTTTTTGAGGGAGAAGGAAAAAGAACCACTAAGGAAGTAGGCGCCTTATGCATAAGACAAGCTGATTCTAACGACATTCCTTTGAGTCTACGTAACTTTTTTCTTCTTTCTTTAGCCGCTTTTGAAAAAAACAATTACCGTCGATTTGAGCAAGGAATGCGCTACACAGAGAGGAATAGAAGCACTTCTCTTGTGTGCCGATGGACACTTCTTCGCAATAAGTGAAAGCACGGAATTGAAATAAACATTTTTAAAAGCGTTCTTTGTAGACCCTCCTGGATTTTTCTTCAACGCGAGCAATGTTGAAATTCTTTGCATTCGCGAAATGAAAAGGAAAGCGTTTTTCTTTTTGTTTGACTTTATATACTACGCAGTATATTGCGGCACGCATACCTGAAGCAGATAAGAGCATCATTTCATTTATACGAGTGCAATAGCTTGTCCTCATGGACCGCGATCGGGCGAACTCCGAGTGCACGCTAGTTGAGTACTGTTCACTGCTGGTTGAAACCTTTGGGGTCTCGCTCTTTGTCACCGCTCACTACTCTTTTCTTTTACATTCGGCAGGTTAAAGGCCATTTACCATCGATATTTGAATTCGCTCGTGACTGCTGCAGCGCTATGTGATACGACGTGATAGAATCTCTTATTTGGGTTTCGTAAAGACTGGCAGTTTCTATAATTACGACAACAGAAACGAAAAGTTTCGAATACAGGGAACGGACGCCCAATTCCAAAATGAAAGCGGCTCAAAATATTGCCCTGGACGTACAGTTTCTGCATGTAAGTGCTCTCCCTTCTTAGAATAGGGGGGGGGAGGTGGAGGAGGGGAGATGTAACAATGATATGCGCCAGGTTTGAGAAATGTTAGCGCCAACACTATTGCCGGGTGCGGCACTAGGACTTTTGCTTTCGCAATACAAGAGTTCTGAGACGGCAGAATCGTTCGAGTCTTCTGATATAACTGCTTATTTTTTAAACTTTTAGCCTGATGACTTTCTTTAAGCCACAGAGAATTCGATTCTTCTGCATGAATGGACTTTTACAAGGCTAATCACAGAACTACAAAATTTGCACATGCACATTCCCAACACAATCCAAGTAATACAATATGATTGTCCTCGCAACAGGAATGTTCACACGTCATAAATGTTCACGCACATGAAACGTCCACGCTCCATAGAAGACATCATCGAGGTTATCGCACTACAGTGACTGCGCTATTGTGCGCACTTAAACCTACAACTGTCTTGATTGCAGAAACAAATGCCGATATGTACGAAAACTCCCAAAACACACGAAAACACGAAAAGCACTTGAACACAGCTGTAAGTATGTTAATAATTAATAATGCGAACAACATTTTTGTCTATTTTTGAAAGACGAATTATTTTTTTCTTCAACGGTACAGTGTTGCACTAAAATAGAGAAAGATATATATTTATTGAGTCAAAATAACCTGAGAGACAAGCCTGAATCAAATAACTGTTACCTACTGTCCTGTTTTTCAGATCGAACACTGAGGTGAGGAGTTAAACGGAGAGAAAAAGAATGTCCCCACAATTTTGCGTTCGTGCGATTGATGCAGCACCACTTCAAGCAGTGGGGCGACGTACTTTCGAACGAAATTTAAAAAAAGTGAACCATTGCTTGTTTTCGCCAGATCATTGTCTTATTTGGAGTAGCCTCGACAACTATCGAACAACTTTATAATAGCGGAAGACGCGATAGTGAAAACTTGAGTCACTTTATTTCGAAATATTGAATCCCATGACTTTTATTGTCACTACAGATCACACTGGTGTAACGCAGGATTTGAAGTTACCTGCGGCCAACGAACACAGATATCTTGGTGTGTGAACAGATGTGGGAATTTAGGATGCATTTCAGAGCCTACAACGATAAACCTAATACAAAACGTAAGTGCAAGCAATGCGTACGTAGTATTCACGTATTCACAATACGTATTCACAATACGTACAAAATAGTCACTTCACTGTGGAACGTGTTGTGGTACTGGGGTTTACACGCATCAATGCCGACCCATTTCTGAGCTCAAAATACAGCCACGAATTGATGTAACCCAAAATAAAGTTGGCAGTTCAGCGTAGGAGCTTGCGGAAAGTGCTTTAAAATGTGCGCAGTAATGATGTATATCTTTCGAGGCTAGGAATGCCTCACATATCGCATGATAATAGAATTAAACAGATTAGATGGCAGTGGATGGACAATTATAATGCTGAATTATTTTTATTGACAAACTCTGGATTCGTGTAGTTTCTGAAAATAACTAGAAAATTGTAAAAAAGCTTAGCTCACAATTTTTCATATAATTCTTTTATAAGATAGTACCAGAATATGAAACGTTTTTTTGCTTTTTACTGTTGAGTGTCATAATTCACAAAACAACAACACAAGCTCAAAGGATAATGTATGTTTAAAAGACGAACCCTCGTGTTACGCTGGAGTAGGAATATTCAAAGGGGAATTTTGTAGCAAAAAAAGAAATCTTGAAATTTCCTTTCTCTGTTAATAATTGTTATATTTTTTTCAGTTCTTACATTTTATTTTTCCAACGAAGTGCGTGACTATAAGGCCTTTCTCCTAGCACTGACAGTAGCAACTTTTGTAACATTTTGTCTTAAGCCGTATGATTATTAATATTTTTCAGTGCTTATTTTGCGTATAGTCTTGCCATTTCCTGTTTCTTATTAAAACATTTCTCTCCTCTCTCTCTCTTTCTCTCCATTTTCCAGCGTGAATTACGGTTGAGGTATTATCAACAATCTTTGCCAAATTTCTGTGAATCAATTATTATGCACCGAATTAACCCCGCATCATTCCCCTCCGTATGCCGATTTTATGTGATGTACCGGACACTCTACAACATATGGTGTTGGAATGCCCACACAGCAAAATAAACACTCAAAACAAAGCTTCAAAACCCCGACAGGCCACCGAAGAAACGTAGGAGGCAATCTTGACGGCACAAAGCTCGGAAGACTACAGAAGACAGGGGGGACCAGGCATGAGACGCGGCTTTAGCAAACGGCTTTCTGTACTGAAAAAGCCGCCCACCTCGGGCGAAGAAAAGGCCCATTTTCACTGTTTCTAAAAATAAACGTTTAGTTCTCCTCCTCTGTACTTGAATCTCGAAAGCATCATAAGAAAAGAGAAAAAGATATATTGGAAAAAAGGCGCAACACAGCGTCTACGAATGCTCGGCGTTCCTTCCCACACTGAAAGCATTTCGATGTAAATGAAGAAAGGGCGTGCCAAATGCGAGGCCGTAATTTGTTTCACATTACTTTTTCTACCGGTTCTATCGCGTGCGCACACCAAGAAAAACAGATTATCTTGCACTCGAATGGCCTTCGCAAATGCACCGGGCGTGAGCTTTTTCTCTCTACAGATGGCGTGTTCGCAACTTTTCGCTCGAGTTGCAAACGCGAAAGGGTCGGCGAGGTAGAAGCACGCTCTATTGGCTTCAGCTGCGTCCTTGAGGTTGTACACCGGAGAAGTCGCGCAGGAGCAGAGACGCAATTCCTTAAAAGCGGCGCTGAAAGCACTCGGAATGGATTTGGCGACTAGTTACTTTTAGGTATTGTTTTAGTTTTCGTTATTTTACAGATCAGATGTATATCACTCATTATTCTAAAAAGGAGGAATGTTGCGTGAAGAACAAGTATTTTTTTAACGTGCAAGTCTTAAGTGTGTCGTTGAGCGGCCCACACACGCATAAGCGTGAACCAGATGTTCGTGACAGGACCAAAATATAAGCATTTTGACACAGATCTGTCTGGCTGGGATAAAGAACTGTGGAATTATTAAGTAATTTGAGTATCATAACGCGAGCATATTATTATGCATATTTATTATAAGTTGATCGATTAATTATTTAATAATTAACCAATTTGAGCTTTCCACTTTCACAGTTGCACGGCTGCGAGATAAGTCATCAGAGTGAATTGGGGAGGAAGCAATCCGCAAAAATGCTTACCATATTCAGTTTTTTAGTTTGTATCGTATTCCGTTGCTCGTATGTTTTAACGCTTCAATAAAACATATATTATATATTTTATTAGTAACTTACCAAGCACTTTGATGGTATCAGAATGATTATTTCGTTATCTCTGGCATTTTTCTCGTGTTGTTGACGGACATATTTGTTCCCATTTATTTCCACTGTTCTCTTGTTTTTACGATTTACTACAGTTCTGCTGAGCATGAAGCACTGCATTCGTTATGTATCTAATGAATCATCACAAATAAAACCCAAAAAAAAAGCT